>SZWC01008519.1:95574-112130 GCA_023375785.1 Penium margaritaceum | reverse complement strand
TAGCCAATCATCAGCATCTGTGCACTCTTCGCGTCCCACTTTTGCCGCTTCTCCTTTGGCACGTGCATGTGCGCCAAGCTGCCAAACGCGCGAAGATGACCCACGCTCGGCTTCTTGCCGAACCACGCCTCGTACGGCGTCATCTGCTCCAGGGCCTTGGTTGGACTGCGGTTCTTGATGTAAACTGCAGTGCTCACGGCTTCAGCCCAGAAGTCGTAGGTCAGCCGAGCCGCGTGCAGCATGGAGCGCGCCGACTCCACAATGGTACGGTTGGCGCGTTCTGCTACACCGTTCTGCTGCGGCGAGTACGGCGCTGTACGCTGCGCCTTGATGCCAGCTGCTGCGAGGTAGTCTTGGAATTCCTTGCTTAGATATTCTCCACCGCGATCGCTGCGCAGCGCCTTGATCTTCTTGCCAGTCTGGTTCTCCACCATGGCCTTGAACTCCTTGAACCTGTCAAAGCACTGGTCCTTGGAGGAAAGGAAGTATACAGCAGTATAACGGCTGAAATCATCAATGAAGGTGAGAAAATACCTAGAGCCTCCAAAGCTCTGGGTCTGCATTGGTCCGCACAAGTCCGTGTGAACCAGCTCCAATACCTCTTTTGTACGCTCCCCTGCTCTGGAGAACGCCTCGCGGTGTTGCTTCCCCTCCAAACAGCCGATGCACAACTGCTGCTCAAAGTTAGATATGGTTGGCAGGTCACGCACCATCTGCTTTGCTTGAAGCTGCTGCAAGGCGCGCATGCCAATGTGCCCGTAGCGCGCATGCCAGATCTCGCCATCTGTCGCCTGCACCACTGCTGCAAGACTCTGTTCACGCGGGATCTTGGTCGCCCCCAGCAGGCGGTACATGTCGCCCTCCTTCACCGACTTGGCCAACTCCTCTCCTGTTTCCTTGTTGAGGATGTAGCCATAGTCATCATCGAAGACAACGCGCAGTCCTGTGTTTGTGAGAGAGGACACTGAGAGAAGGTTGAACGCAGCATCAGGCACATACAGCACGCCATGGAAAACTCCCACTTCAATGCCACGCGGGGTCTCCAACCACATCTCCACAATCCCAATCCCCTCAGCATACACCACCCGATCATCACCTAAAGCAATCGGCCGAGGAGGAATGGAGAGCAGCTGTGTGAACCACTCCTTGTGGTGCGTCAGACTCTTGGTACACCCCGAGTCCTTGTACCACGCCAGATCCGCCTTTTCCTTCTGCGACATGTCAGACTTCGCCATGAAGAGGCGGTCGCGCACCTCCTTGGCGACGTTCATGTTGCCAAAATGGCGCACGCTAGTCTGGTTCTGCTGCTGCTGCTGCTGCTGCTGCCGTTGCTGTGACTGCTGCTGCTGTTGCTGTGGAGATTGCTGCTTTTGCTGCTGCTGCTGCTGCTCCTTCTGGTCCCTCTTAAACTTGAAGCACTCTTTCTTGTAGTGCCCCTCTTTCTGGCAATAGTGGCACTTGCCCTTCTTCTTGCCTCTCTGCTGCCCGGACTGCTGCTGCTGCTGGTTGCGTGAGCCCATGGCCATGAAAGCTGCTTCACTGCTGCTGCTGCCGCCATTGCGCTTTGCTGCATTGCGACGCAGTTCCACCTGCACCAAGTGCGTGCAGATGAAGTCGAGGTCGAGAGTCGGCTGGCACTCCAACGTCTCTCGCACCGTGTCGTAGCTGGTTGGGAGTCCCCTCAGCAAGAGGAGAATGAAGCGCGTCTCTTCCACAGGATTGCCAGCCGCTCTCAGTTGCTTTGCCAGNTGCTGTGGAGATTGCTGCTTTTGCTGCTGCTGCTGCTGCTCCTTCTGGTCCCTCTTAAACTTGAAGCACTCTTTCTTGTAGTGCCCCTCTTTCTGGCAATAGTGGCACTTGCCCTTCTTCTTGCCTCTCTGCTGCCCGGACTGCTGCTGCTGCTGGTTGCGTGAGCCCATGGCCATGAAAGCTGCTTCACTGCTGCTGTTGCCGCCATTGCGCTTTGCTGCATTGCGACGCAGTTCCACCTGCACCAAGTGCGTGCAGATGAAGTCGAGGTCGAGAGTCGGCTGGCACTCCAACGTCTCTCGCACCGTGTCGTAGCTGGTTGGGAGTCCCCTCAGCAAGAGGAGAATGAAGCGCGTCTCTTCCACAGGATTGCCAGCCGCTCTCAGTTGCTTTGCCAGCTCCTTTGCCCTGTCCAGATACGCCTCCATCCCTTCACCACCCTGCATTTTCAGCGCCATCATCTTTTCCTCCAAAAGCATGAGGAATGCAGGATCCTTGCTCTCATACTTCTTGCACAACGTGTCCCACCCCTCCTTTGCAGTAGCCTTGTCACTCACGTACTGAAGATGCGGGTTGGAGATGGTGTTAACAAGCAACCTGTAGGCCTGCCTGTCCTTCTTCTTCCACTCCTCGTACGTCGCTGGTACAGCTGCAGAAGAACCCGCATCAGCTGCACCCTTTTGCGGCGTCTTCCCCGCCACCACCTGCGCTGCGGTGATGCCTTTTGCCTGTGGATCTGGAGCCGGCTCGTCGCCGCTCACCACCTCCCACAAGCCCCTCTCCTCCAAAAGGAGGCGGGTACGGATCTTCCAAAACGTGAAGTTGGCGCGTCCCTCCAGCCTCTCCAAAGGCTGGGCTGCTGTCACAACGCCAGCTGCTGCCATTTTGAGCCTTGGTGATGCTCAGCGCTGCCCTTGGATGGCGGCGCTACCCCTGCTTCTGCTGCTGCTACAGTCCATTTTCTGTCAGACAGATTTCTGTCAGACAGAAATCTGTCTGACAGAAAATGGACTGTAGATGCCAGCAGACTGGGAATTTTGAAAAAATGAGCCCACCACTGGAAAATTCAGCTCAAAACCTTTCAGATCGACCCATAAAACAGGGTCATCAACCGGGGATTTTGAAAGATATGCCCTCTTGAAAACAGGGTATGCTTCTGCTCCTACTCCAACTCAGACCAGCCAGTTTGTAAACGGCGTTTCTCCCAAACGAATCGATGGAATGCAAATATTTTTGCACCAATGGAAAGCTTAGGAAAAATACTACAATTCGCATGTGCCACTTTTTAAATTTGACAAAGAAATGAGAGAGTTATGGTCATCACAAGGCGACAGTCTTACTCATAGAGAAGAGTGTAGCCCTGGCCGACCTCGTTTTGAGCATAACTCTCAATCCGACCGTTGGATCTTCGCGATCTTGGGCNTGAACTTGAAGATCCAGTGGTCGATCGTCAAATCTGGTGAAGGTTTCACCCCAACCCGTCACTCTCAAAGTGACGGCCTGTGCTGGCTGGAAGTGGCAGAACTTGGCTCTGATACCAAATGTTGGAACTTGAGGAGAGAGGGAGCCTTGGAGCAGCGAGCATGTGTGATTGGAAGGGCATCACTTGTGCTGAAGAATGGTTGTTCAATCACTCAAAATGATGGAGTACATATAGAGCTAGAGCTTGGGCAAGTCAGCCCTCTCACAAGCCACACCACTTAGCCATGGAGGCTAAGGCTCACACACTAGAGTCCATAATCTCACACAAGGGAGGAAATCAGCCTAGCAATCAGGCTGACCACTCACACACGACCTAGAGAGCTAGAGAATGCTCTCATGGCACACTCCTAGTGGTCACATAACCCACAAACCCATGGAGAATTGCCATGTGTCCATGGCTAGCACACAAGGATCTCACCTCACCCAAAAAGTAAGGAGAGGTACCTTTATCCTAGTCAGCACACTCTGACAAGGCAATCCTAAGACCAAGGACCTTTTTGGATATTTCTCCCATCAGGTCTTGACCCTGGACCTCTTGCCTTTTTCTTTTCTCAGGCTAAGGCATGGAGCCATCACCCATGCCCACCCAGACATCGACGGTCCATGACCCCCGAAACTTTGAAAATTCATATCTCCCAATCCGACCGTTGGATCGGCCTCAAACTTGGACCGTAGACATTTTGCCACCTGATCTTTCCAATGGTGAAGTCGGATCGGCAATCGGAGCAGGCATCTGGTACTTTCCTGGAACTTGCTCCTGTGGACCTGAAACTGAGCCAGATGGCTCCTTTTCCAACACTGAAATGCTCCTTGTCGACGGCTGATATTTGGACAGGGATAAGCGGGACTAGGCATGTACTCATCGCATGGAGTAAGTCCCCATAAATCTGGTCCAAATAGACAAGGCATGCACTGCTCCTTTGGAGTAGATCCCCTTGGTTTAATCTGGATAGTATGGTCAGTAAATACTACGTAGGACAACTCCTGGCCTAGACATTCTAGAGTTTGTTTGATGAGCGAGAGGTCACTGGGTCAAATCCCGGCCTGGTGACTAATTTTCTTTCTGACAAAAAGGGGGACTGGAAGGTTCTAAGAGATATCCTAGAACATTCCAAGGTCCTTCTTGGTGGTTGGCGCCACTTGGGGATCATAGGGAGCGCCATGTAGACAAGGGGGATGACGCAATCCAGATTGCTTCCAAAGTGGCTCATGAAAGGAGCCACTGTACGTCTAGGCTAGAGGCTGGCTCTATGACTATAAGAACTTATCAGTTGCCTGTCTTTGAGTACAATTCTTACCTTTAAGACTCCTAACAAAGTTGTCCAGCAGTGATAAACACTATAGTAGTATTTGTTGGTCTAAGCCCCAGGAATTTGATCCTCGCGCAAAAGTTACCAGGTGCGAAGGACATCGTGCAAGGAACTGATTCCTATGAACTACTCTGTGCAGAAACTTGGCTCTGAGGATGATATCATCTCTTGGTTGCAATGTGAAAGAAGTCGGTGGGAACCATTCTGTCTCAACTCGTATTCTAAACCCTCGCCTCAGGCAGGCTGACGAACGGTTATGGATCCACACTGACTAGTTGTAAGGCACGATTCTGTGCACTCTGTCGCACTCTTTGTCTTGCAGTACGCATAAGGTCCATCAGCTCTATTTGCTCCATCTGCTCTATCAGGTCCAACGGTGGATGCTGGCACTTAGCGAATAAGGGCCAAGCATAAGCTCTGCCCTTAGACGTACCACCATCAGGTCCTAACCAGGATAAGCTCTGCCCTTGGAGTCACGACTCTTCCTTCGCTAGTATGCTTTCTTCTTTGTTTACAGGTGATCAACGGCTAAAGAGGAAGTGACAAATCTGAACCTTATAAACTGGTAGCAGACAACACTCTATATAAGAGTACATCGGCCTAAATGAAGCCAAGAAGCAGAGCAGTAGAGAACCAACATGACGAAACCCGTTCTTGGGTTGCCTTCTTAGAGTGTGCTTACTAGGAAAAAGTTACCTCTCTTTACTTTTTAGGTGAGGTGAGATCCTTGTGTGCTAGCCATGGATACATGGCGATTCTCCATGGGATTATGGATCATGCGACCACTAGGAGTGTGCCATGAGAGCATTTTCTAGCTCCCTAGGTCATGTATGAGTGGTCAACCTGATTGCTAGGCTGATTTCCTCCCTTGTGTGACATTATGGAATATAGTGTGTGAGCCTTAGCCTCCATGGCTAAGTGGTGTGACTTGTGAGATGGCTGACTTATCCAAGCTCTAGCTCCATTTGTACTCCATCATTTTGAGTGATTCAACAACCATTCTTGAGCACAACTGATGCCCTTTGAGTCCCACATACTCGCTGCTCCAAGGCTCGCTCTCTCCTCCAGTTCCTGTTGGATCTGGAAGAGAGAGGGAACCTTGGAGCAGCAAACATGTGTGATTAGAAGGACATCACTTGTGCTGAAGAATGGTTATTGAGTCGGTCAAAATGATGGAGTACATATAGAGCTAGAGCTTGGGCAAGTTAGCCCTCTCACAAGTCACACCACTTAGCCATGGAGGCTAAGGCTCACACATTAGAGTCCATTATCTCACACAAGGGAGGACATCAGCCTAGCAATCGGGCTGACCACTCACACACGACCTAGAGAGCTAGAGAATGCTCTCATGGCACACTCCTTGTGGTCACATCACCCACAAACCCATGGATAATTGCCATGTCTCCATGGTTAGTACACAAGGATCTCACCACACCTAAAAAGTAAGGAGAGGTACCTTTATCCTAGTCAGCACACTCTGACAAGGGAATCCTAAGACCAAGGACCTTTTTGGATATTTCTCCCATCAGGTCTTGACCCTGGACCTCTTGCCTTTTTCTTTTCTCAAGCTAAGGCATGGAGCCATCCCCCATGGTCACCCGGATATTGGCGGTCGATGACCCCTGAAACTACGAAAATTCATATCTCCCAATCCGACCGTTGGATCGGCCTCAAACTTGGACAGTAGACATTTTGCCACCTGATCTTTCAAAGGGTGAAGTCAAATGGACGATCGGAGTAGGCATCTGGTACTTTACGGGAACTTGCTCATGTGGACCTGAAACTAAGCCAGATGGCTTCTTTTTTGATCAATCTCACACTTTGCCATAGTCAGAGTGACCTAAGTCCACATACCTTCATGCAAAACTGCTGCTTCTCACGGGTCACTGGCTTGGTGCAGAAATCAGCGACCTGGTTGCTGGTTAGAGTAAACTCCAACTTGATAGCACCCTGCTACACCATGTACCTGATGAAGTGATATGCAATGTCAATGTGCTTGGTGCGTGCATGGAGCTCAGGATTCTTGGCGAGTGCGATTGCGCTTGTTGGAACTTGAGGAGAGAGGGAGCCTTGGAGCAGCGAACATGTGTGATTAGAAGGGCATCACTTGTGCTGAAGAATGGTTATTGAATCACTCAAAATGATGGAGTACATATAGAGCTAGAGCTTGGACAAGTCAGCCCTCTCACAAGCCACACCACTTAGCCATGGAGGCTAAGGCTCACACACTAGAGACCATAATCTCACACAAGGGAGGAAATCAGCCTAGCAATCAGGCTGACCACTCACACACCACCTTCAGAGCTAGAGAATGCTCTCATGGCACACTCCTAGTGGTCACATAACCCACAAACCCATGGAGAATCGCCATGTGTCCATGGCTAGCACACAAGGATCTCACCTCACCTAAAAAGTAAGGAGAGGTACCTTTATCCTAGTCAGTACACTCTGACAAGGCAATCCTAACACCAAGGACCTTTTTGGATATTTCTCCCATCAGGTCTTGACCCTGGACCTCTTGCCTTTTTTCTTTTCTCAGGCTAAGGCATGGAGTCCTCACCCATGCTCACCCAGACATCGACGGTCCATGACCCCCGAAACTTCGAAAATTCATACCTCCCAATCCGACCGTTTGATCGGCCTCAAACTTGGACCGTGGACATTTTTCCACCTGATCTTCCCAATGGTGAAGTCGGATCATCGATCGGAGCAGGCAGATGGCTCCCTTCCCAACAATCTCCCACTTTGCCGCAGTCACAGTGGGCTGAGTCAACATGCCTTCATGCAGAACTGCTGCTTCTCACGGGTCACTGGCTTGGTGCAGAAATCAGTAACCTGCTTGCTGGTTGGAGTAAACTCCAGCTTGATAGCACCCTCCTGCACCATATGCCTGATGAAGTGATATGCAATATCAATGTGCTTGGTGCGTGCATGGTGCTCAAGATTCTTGGCGAGTGCGATTGCGCTCTGGTTGTCGACGCGCACAGGAACTGGAACTGCTGCACTCCCACTCATCTCTGCCATGAGACGTTGGAGCCAAACTGCTTCTGTACTCGAGGTGGCCACGACCACCTGCCGCTTGCTGCACCAACTGATGGCCCCACCATTCATGAGGAACACATGTCCAGAGATGGACTTGCGGTCCTCAGGGATTGAAGCCCAATCTGCGTCTGTGTAGCCGATGATGCTGTTGTCATTGCCGTTGTAGGTGATGCCGATGTTGATGATTCCAGCAAGGTAGCGGAAGATCCGCTTCACTGCCTTGTGGTGCTCCGGTCCGGGATTAGCCATGTGCTGGCTCACAGCGCTCACAGCCTGTGCGAGGTCCGGCCTGGTTGCCACCATCAGGTACATGAGACTGCCAACGATGCTCTGGTACTTCTGCCGCTCAGCTGCATTTGCTTCTCCATTGAAGCTCACGAGGTACTGCCGCGTCTCCAGCGGCGTGCCGATGGGTTTCGCCTCTGCCATGCCGAACCGCTGCAAAACATCTTTGATGTAGCGGCTCTGCTGCAACGAGAGAGAGCGTGACTTGCGGTCACGCGTGATCTGGATACCGAGGAAGTATGATGCCTCCCCGAGATCAGACATCTGGAAGCGCTCCTGCATGGCTTCCTTGAACTCCTGCAGTGCAGACATGCTGTTGGAAAGGAGGAGCATATCATCCACATAGACAATGATGATGAGGATCTCATGCTCATGCTGCCAGCGATACACGCTGTAGTCACACTCGCTGCGCTCAAATCCCATGCACTGCAACGCCGCATCCAACTTTTGGTTCCAAACACGCGACGCTTGCTTGAGGCCGTACAGCGACTTCTGCAGCTTGCAGACCAGGTGCTCCTGGCCATCCATGACGAACCCCTCCGGCTGCTCCATGTAGATCTCTTCCTCCAAGTCACCATTCAAGAATGCCGTCTTGACATCCATGTGGTGAACCTCGAAGTCCTCAGCTGCTGCATAAGAGAGGAGCGTGCGCACAGAGGCAAACTTTGCAACAGGGGCAAACGTTTCTGTGTAGTCGATGCCCTCCTGCTGCGAGTAGCCCTTGGCGACCAGCCTCGCCTTGTACTTTTCCAGGTTATCATCTGCTCCTCGCTTCTTCTTGAACACCCATTTGCACTTGATCACCTTACGTCCTGGTGGACGTTCAGTCAGCTCCCACGTGCCGTTCTCCAGCTGCGACTGTATCTCCTGCTGCACGGCTTGCGTCCAATCTGCTGCATCCGGTCCAGCCATGGCCTCCTTGTATGACGTTGGCTCATCTGAATCTGCTGCAGCTGCGACGTTCATGTGTTCTGGTTTGTGCAGCATCCAGAAATGGCCGCGCTCACCAGGCTTGTAACGCACCCTAAGAGGGTACCTGCGACCTGGTGCTGGAGCGTTAGCGGGTGACTGGCGCGGTGTTGCTGGCACTACTGCTGCTGCTGGTGGTGCTACATCTCCCTCCTCTGCTTCTGCCGATGAGGCTGCTGTATCTGCAACATCAGACATGGGAGAGTAGAGTGATTCTCCCACTGTCACAGTAGAGGAAGGATCGGGAGAAACTGGGTTAGGAAGAATTTCTGCTCCAACCGTCTCGTCAGCTGCTGGTTCTGCTGCCTCTTTACACACGATGTTGGTGCCGATGACGTTGCTCTCATTGAAGACGACATCCCTGGAGATGATGACGTGGCCTTCATCCCTCTCGTAGAGGCGATACGCCTTGCTTGCCACGTCGTAGCCAATCATCAGCATATGCGCACTCTTCGCGTCCCACTTTTGCCGCTTCTCTCTTGGCACGTGCATGTGCGCCAAGCTGCCAAACGCGCGAAGATGACCCACGCTCGGCTTCTTGCCGAACCACGCCTCGTACGGCGTCATCTGCTCCAGGGCCTTGGTTGGACTGCGGTTCTTGATGTAGACCGCAGTGCTCACGGCTTCAGCCCAGAAGTCGTAGGTCAGCCGGGCCGCGTGCAGCATGGAGCGCGCCGACTCCACAATGGTACGATTGGCGTGTTCCGCTACACCGTTCTGCTGCGGCGAGTATGGCGCGGTACGCTGCTCCTTGCTCAGGTACTCTCCACCGCGGTCGCTGCGCAACGCCTTGATCTTCTTGCCAGATTGGTTCTCCACCATGGCCTTGAACTCCTTGAACCTGTCAAAGCACTGGTCCTTGGAGGAAAGGAAGTACACAGCAGTGTAACGGCTGAAATCATCAATGAAGGTGAGAAAATACCTAGAGCCTCCAAAGCTCTGAGTCTGCATCGGTCCGCACAAGTCCGTGTGGACCAGCTCCAATACCTCTTTTGCACGCTCCCCTGCTCCAGAGAACGCCTCGCGGTGTTACTTCCCCTCCAAACATCCGATGCATAACTGCTGCTTAAAGTTAGTGATGGTAGGCAGGTCACGCACCATCTGCTTTGCTTGAAGCTGCTGCAAGGCGCGCATGCCAATGTGCCCGTAGCGTGCATGCCAGATCTCGCCATCTGTCGCCTGCACCACTGCTGCAAGACTCTGTTCACGCGGGATCTTGGTCGCCTCCAGCAGGCGGTACATGTCGCCCTCCTTCACCGACTTGGCCAACTCCTCTCCTATTTCCTTGTTAAGGATGTAGCCATAGTCATCATCGAAGACAACGCGCAGTCCTGTGTTGGTGAGAGAGGACACTGAGAGGAGGTTGAACGCAGCATCAGGCACATACAGCACGCCATGGAAAACTCCCACTTCAATGTCACGCGGGGTCTCCAACCACATCTCGACAATCCCAATCCCCTGAGCATACACCACCCGATCATCACCTAAAGCAATCGGCCGAGGAGGAATGGAGAGCAGCTGTGTGAACCACTCCTTGTGGTACGTCAGACTCTTGGTACACCCCGAGTCCTTGTACCACGCCAGATCCGCCTTTTCCTTCTGCGACATGTCCGACTTCGCCATGAAGAGGCGGTCGCGCACCTCCTTGGCGACGTTCATGTTGCCAAAATGGCGCACGCTAGTCTGGTTCTGTTGCTGCTGCTGCTGGCATTGCTGTGACTGCTGCTGCTGTTGCTGTGGAGATTGTTGCTTTTGCTGCTGCTGCTGCTCTTTCTGGTCCCTCTTGAACTTGAAACACTCTTTCTTGTAGTGCTCCTCTTTCTGGAAATAGTGGCACTTGCCCTCCTTCTTGCCTCTCTGCTGCCCGGACTGCTGCTGCTGCTGGTTGCGTGAGCCCATGGCCATGAAAGCTGCTTCACTGCTGCTACCGCCATTGCGCTTTGTTGCATTGCGACGCAATTCCACCTACACCACGTGTGTGCAGATGAAGTCGAGGTCGAGAGTTGGCTGACACTCCAGCGTCTCTCGTACCGTGTCGTAGCTGGTTGGGAGTCCCCTCAGCAAGAGGAGGATGAAGCACGTCTCTTCCACAGGATTGCCGGCCGCTCTCAGCTGCTTTGCCAGCTTCTTTGCCCTGTCCAGATACGCCTCCATCCCTTCACCACCCTGCATTTTCAGCGCCATCATCTTTTCCTCTACAAGCATGAGGAATGTAGGATCCTTCCTCTCATACTTCTTGCACAACGTGTCCCACCCCTCCTTTGCAGTAGCCTTGTGACTCACATACTGAAGATGTGGGTTGGAGATGGTGTTAACAAGCAACCTATAGGCCTGCCTGTGCTTCTTCTTCCACTCCTCGTACGTCACTGGTACAGTTGCAGAAGAACCCGCATCAGCTGCACCCTTTTGCGGCGTCTTTCCCGCCACCACCTACGCTGCGGTGATGCCTTTTGCCTATGGAACTGGAGCCGGCTTCTCGCCGCTCATCACCAGGCTTGTAACGTATCCTCAGAGGGTACCTGGGACTTGGTGCTGGAGCATTAGCCGGCGGCTGGTGTGGTGCTGCTGGCACAACTGCTGCTGCTGGTGATACTACATCTCCCTCCTCTTCTTCTGCTGATGAGGCTGCTGNTTCCCGCCACCACCTACGCTGCGGTGATGCCTTTTGCCTATGGAACTGGAGCCGGCTTCTCGCCGCTCATCACCAGGCTTGTAACGTATCCTCAGAGGGTACCTGGGACTTGGTGCTGGAGCATTAGCCGGCGGCTGGTGTGGTGCTGCTGGCACAACTGCTGCTGCTGGTGATACTACATCTCCCTCCTCTTCTTCTGCTGATGAGGCTGCTGTATCTACTACATCAAACATGGGAGAGTAGAGTGATTCTCCCACTGTCCCAGTACAGGAAGGGTCGGGAGAGACTGGGTCAGGAAGGATTTCTGCTCCCACTGTCTCGTCAGCTGCTGGTTATGCTGCCTCTTCATAAACAATGTTGGTGCCAATGACGTTGCTCTCGTTGAAGACGAAGTCTCTGGAGATGATGACGTGACCTGTATCTCTCTCGTAGAGGCGATAGGCATTGCTTGCCACGTCGTAGCCAATCATCAACATCTGTACACTCTTTGCGTCCCATTTATGCCACTTCTCCTTGGGCACGTGCATGTGCGCCAGGCTCTCAAATGCTTGGAGATGACCCACGCTCGGTTTCTTGCCGAAGCACGCCTCATACAGCATCATCTCCTCTAGCACTTTTCTTGGACTGCGGTTCTTGATGTAGACCGCAGTGCTCACGGCTTTAGCCCAGAAGTCGTAGGTCAGCCGAGCTGCGTGTAGCATGGAGCGCGCCGACTCCACAATGATATGGTTGGCGCGTTCTGCTACACTGTTCTGCTGCGGCGAGTATAGCGCGGTACACTGCGCCTTCATGCCAGCTGCAGCAAGGTGGTCCTGGAATTCCTTGCTCAGGTACTTTCCACCGTAGTCGCTGCGCAACGCCTTGGTCTTCTTGCCAATCTGTTTCTCCACCATGGTCTTGAACTCCTTGATCCTGTCAAAGCACTGGTCCTAGGAAGGAAGTACACAGCAGTATAACGGCTGAAATCATCAATAAAGGTCAGGAAATACTTAGAGCATTCAAAGCTCGGGGTCTGCATCGGTCTGTACAAGTCCGTGTGGACTTGCTCCAACACCTCCTTAGCACGCTCCTGCTCCAGAGAACGCCTCGCGGTGCTGCTTCCCCTCCAAACAGCCGATGCATAACTGCTGCTCAAAGTTAGAGATGGTAGGCAGGTCACGCACCATCTGCTTTGTTTGAAGCTGCTGCAAGGCGCGCATGCTGATGTGGCCGTAGCGCGCATGCCAGATCTTGCCATCTGTCGCTTGCACCACTGCTGCAAGACTCTGCTCATGCGGGATCTTGGTTGCTCCAAGGAGGCGGTACATGTCGCCCTCCTTCACCGACGTGGCCAGCTCCTCTCCTGTATCCTTGTTCAGGATGTAGCCATAGTCATCATCGAAGACGACGCGTAGTCCTGTGTTTGTAAGAGAGGAGACTGAGAGGAGGTTGAATGTAGCATCAGGGACATATAGCACGCCATGGAATACTCCCACTTCAATGCCACGTGGGGTGTCCAACTACATCTCCACAATCCCAATCCCCTCAGCATACTCCACCCGAACATCACCCATAGCGATAAGACGAGGAGCGATAGACAGCATCTGTATAAACCACTCCTTGTGATGTGTGAGGCTCTTGGTACATCTTAAGTCCTTGTACCATGCGAGATCCGCCTTCTCCACCTGTGACATGTCAGACTTCACCATGAAGAGACGGTCGCGCACCTTCTTGCCCACATTCATGTTGCCAAAGTAGCGCACACCAGCCTGGTTTTGCTCCTGATGCTGCTAACGGTGTAGTGACTGCTGCTGCTACTGCTGCTGCTGCTTTTGCTGCTGCTGCTTTGATGATTGCTGCTGCTGCTGCTCCTGATCCCTCTTGAGCTTGAAACACTCCTTTTTGTAGTGTCCCTTTTTCTGGCAGTAGTGGCATTTGTCTTTCTTTCTACCTTTCTGCTGTCCAGATTACTGCTCCTGCTGCTCGTTGCGTGAGCTCGTGCCTTTCTTTCTACCTTTCTTTCTACCTTTCTGCTGTCCAGATTACTGCTGCCACCGCCATTGCATTTTGCTGCATTGCGACGCAATGCCACCTGCACCAGCTCTGTGCACATGAAGTCGAGGTCAAGAATTGGCTGGCACTCTAGCGTGTCGTAGCTGGTTGGGAGTCCCCTAAGCAAGAGGAGGATGAAGCGCGTCTCTTCCACATGCTTGCCGGCCGCTCTCAGCTGCTTTGCCAGCTCCTTTGCCCTGTCAAGATACGCCTCCATCCCTTCACCACCCTGTATTTTCAGGGCCATCATCTTTTCCTCCAAAAGCATGAGGAATGCAGGATTCTTCCTCTCATACTTGTTGTACAATGTGTCCCATCCCTCCTCTATAGTAGCCTTGTCACTCACGTACTGAAGATGCAGGTTGGAGATGGTGTTGACAAGCAACCTTTAGGCGTGCCTGTCCTTCTTCCACTCCTCATACGCCACTGGTACAGTTGCAGAAGAACCCGCATCAGCTGCACCCTTTTGCGCTGTCTTCCCCACCACCACCTGTGTTGCCATGATGTCTTTTGCCTGTGGAACTGGAGCCGGCTCATCGCCGCTCACCACCTCCCACAAGCCCCTCTCCTCCAAAAGGAGACGGATACGGATCTTCCAAAACATGAAGTTGGCGCGTCCCTCCAGCCTCTCCAAAGGCTAGGTCGCTATTATAACGCCAGCTGCTGCCATTTTGAGCCTTGGTGATACTCAGCGCTGCCCTAGGATGGCGACGCTACTCGTGCTTCAACTGCTACTTCTGCCAGAAATCTGTCTGACAGAAAATGGACAGTAGATACTAGCAGACTTGGAATTTGGATCAATGCCACCACTGGAAAATGTAGCTCAAAACCTTTCATATCGATCCATAAAACAAGGTCATCAAGAAGATCTTTTGAAAGATATGCCCTCTTGAAAACAGGGTATGCTTCTGCACCTACTCCAACTTAGACCAGCCAGCTTGTAAACGGCGTTTCTCCCACTCGAATCAATGAAATGCAAATACTTTAGTACTAATGAAAAGAATAGCAAAAATACTACAGTTCTCATAAGCCACTTTTTAAATTTGACAAAGAAACAAGAGAGTTATGGTCATCACAAGGTGACAGTCTTACTCATAAAGAGGAGTATAGCCCTGAGGACCGTTACAGCTTCGCAAATTTGCAATCGTCGCAAAGCTTGTCTCTTGAACTTGACGATCTAGTGGTCGATTGTCAAATCCGGAAAAGGTTTTACCCTAACCTGTCACTCTCAAACTGACGGCCTGTACTGGCTGAAAATGGCAGAACTAGGCTCTGATACCAAATTTTGGATCTGGAGGAGAGAGGGAGCCTTGGAGCAGCGAGTATGTGTGATTAGAAGGGCATCACTTGTGCTGAAGAATGGTTGTTGAATCACTCAAAATGATGGAGTACATGTAGAGCTAGAGCTTGGGCAAGTCAGCCCTCTCACAAGCGATACTTCTTAGCCATGGAGGCTAAGGCTCACACACTAGAGTCCATAATCTCACACAAGGGAGGAAATCAGCCTAGCAATCAGGCTGACAACTCACACACGACCTACAGAGCTAGAGAATACTCTCATGGCACACTCCTAGTGGTCACTTCACCCACAAACCCATGGACAATCGCCATGTGTCCATGACTAGCACACAATGATCTCACCTCACATAAAAAGTAAGGAGAGGTACCTTTATCCTAGTCAGCACACTCTGACAAGGCAATCCCAAGACCAAGGACCTTTTTGGATATTTCTCCCATCAGGTCTTGACCCTGGACCCCTTGCCTTTTTCTTTTCTCAGGCTAAGGCATGTTGCCATCGCCCATGGTCACTCGAATATCGGTGTTCGATGACCCCGGAAACTACGAAAATGCATATCTCCCAATCAGACGGTTGGAACGGCCTCAAACTTGGAACGTAGACATTTTCCCACCTGATCTTTCAAATGAAGAAGTTGGATTGACAATCACAGTAGGCATATGGTACTTTCCTGGAACTTGCTCTTGTGGACTTGAAACTTAACCAGATGACTTGTTTTTCCAACAGTTCCAACACTTCGTGACCAGCCTTGCCTTGTACTTTTCCAGGTTACCATCTGCTCCCCGCTACTTCTTGAACATCCACTTTGCACTTGATCACCTTACGTCCAGGTGGACGCTCAATCAGCTCCCACGTGCTGTTGTCTAGCTGCGACTGTATCTCCTGCTGTACGACTTGTGCCCAATCTGCTGCATCCGGTGTAGCCATGGCCTCCTTGTATGACGTTGGCTCACCTGAATCTGCTGCTACTACGACATTTATCTTTTCTGGTTTTTGCAGCATCCATAAATGACCGCGCTCACCAGGCTTGTAACGCACCCTAAGAGGGTACCTGGAAACTGGTGCTAGAGCGCTGGTGCGCGGCTGGCGTGGTACTGGTGGTACAACTCCTGCTGCTGGTTGTCCTACATCTCCCTCCCCTTCTTCTGCCGATGAGGCTGTTGTTGGAAAAAGGAGCCATCTGACTCACTTTCAGGTCCACAAGAGCAAGTTCTAGGAAAGTACCAGATGCCTTCTCCGATCGTCAATCGGACTTCACCATTCAAAAGATTATGTGGCAAAATCTCTATGGTCCAAGTGTGCGGCCAATCGAACAGTGGGATTGGAAGATATGAATTTGCATAGTTTCTGGGTGACCATGGGCGATGGCTCCATGCCTTAGCCTGAGAAAAGAAAAGGGCAAGAGGTCCAGGGTCAAGACCTGATGGGAGAAATATCCAAAAAGGTCCTTGGTCTTAGGATGGCCCTGTCAGAGTGTGCTGACTAGGATAAAGGTACCTCTCCTTACTTTTTAGCTGATATGAGATCCTTGTGAGCTAGCCATGGACACATGGCGATTGTCCATGGGTTTGTGGGTGATGTGACCACTAGGAGTGTGCCATGAGAGCATTCTCTAGCTCTCTAGGTCGTGTGTGACTGGTCAGCCTGATTGTTAGGCTGATTTCCTCCCTTGAATGAGATTATGGACTCTAGAATGTGAGCCTTTGCCTCCATGGCTAAGTGGTGTGGCTTGTGAGAGGGCTGACTTGCCCAAGCTCTA
>SZWC01008519.1:81228-95564 GCA_023375785.1 Penium margaritaceum | reverse complement strand
CTTACTTTTTAGCTGATATGAGATCCTTGTGAGCTAGCCATGGACACATGGCGATTGTCCATGGGTTTGTGGGTGATGTGACCACTAGGAGTGTGCCATGAGAGCATTCTCTAGCTCTCTAGGTCGTGTGTGACTGGTCAGCCTGATTGTTAGGCTGATTTCCTCCCTTGAATGAGATTATGGACTCTAGAATGTGAGCCTTTGCCTCCATGGCTAAGTGGTGTGGCTTGTGAGAGGGCTGACTTGCCCAAGCTCTAGCTCTATATGTAGTCCATCATTTTGAGTGATTCAACAACCATTCTTCAGCATAAGTGATGCCCTTCCAATCACACATGCTTACTAGTCCAAGGCTCCCTCTCTCCTTCTGATCCAACATTTGGTATCAGAGCCAAGTTCTGCCACTTTCAGCCAACACAGACCGTCACTTTGAGACTGATGGATTAGGATAGAACCTTCACCAGATTTAACAATCCATCATTGGATCTTCAAGTTCAAAAGACACGCTTTCCAAGGAGCCCAAGATCGCGAAGATCGAACAGTCGGATTGAGAGTTATGTTCAAAACGAGGTAGGCCAGGGCTACACCCTTCTCTATGAGTAAGACAGTCGCCTTGTGATGACCATAACTCTCTTGTTTCTTTGTCAAATGTAAAATGTGGCACATGTTAACCGTAGTATTTTTTCTAAGCTTTTTATTAATGTAAAAATATACGCATTCAATTGATTCGTCTTGGAGAAACGCCGTTTACAAGCTGGCTGGTCTGGATTGGAGTAGGAGCAGAAGCATACCCTGTTATCAAGAGGGCATATCTTTTAAAATCCCCCATTTGATGACTCTCTTTGATGCGTTGATCTGAAAGGTTTTGAGCTGCATTTTCTAGTGGTGGGCTCGGTTTTTCCAAATTCCCAGTCTGCTGGCATCTATTGTCCATTTTTGGTCAGACAGATTCCTGGCAGAACCAACAGCAGAAGCAGGGGTAGTGCCGCCATCCAAGGGCAGCGCTGAGCATCACCAAGGCTCAAAATGGCAGCAGCTGGCGTTGTGACAGCAGCCCAGCCTTTGGATAGGCTGGAGGGACGCGCCAACTTCACGTTTTGGAAGATCCGTACCCGCCTCCTTTTGGAGGAGAGGGGCTTGAGGGAGGTGGTTAGCGGCGACGAGCCGGCTCCAGTTCCACAAGAAAAATACATCATTGATGCCCAAGTGGTGGTGGGGAAGACGCCGCAAAAGGGGTCAGCTGATACGAGTTCTTGTGTAGCTGACCAGCGGCGTATGAGGACTGAAAGAAGAAGGATACGCAGGCCTACAGGTTGCTTGTTAACACCATCTCCAACCCGCATCTTCAGTACGTGACTGACAAGGCTACTACAAAGGAGGGGTGAGACACGGTGTGTAAGGAGTATGAGAGCAAGGATCCTGCATTCCTCATGCTTTTGTTGGAAAAAATGATAACGCTGAAAATACAGCAATCATCAACACCTCTTTTGCACGCGTCCCTACTCTTGAGAACGCCTCGCGGTACTGCTTCCCCTCCAAACAGCCGAAGCATAATTGCTGCTCAAAGGTAGAGATGGTAGGCAGGTCACGGACCATCTGCTTTGCTTGAAGCTGCTGCAAGGCGCGCATGTCGATGTGGCCATAGCGTGCATGCTAGATCTCGCCATCTGTCGCTTGCACCACTACTGCAAGACTCTGCTCACGCAGGATCTTGGTCGCCCCCAGTAGGCGGTACATGTCGCCTTCCTTTACCAACCTGGCCAATTCCTCTCTTGTATCCTTGTTGAGAATGTAGCCATAGTCATCATTAAAGATGACGCGCAGTCCTATGTTTGTAAGACAGGAGACTAAGAGGAGGTTGAATGTAGTTTCAGGTACATAGAGCACCCCATGGAACACTCCTACTTCAATGCCACGTGGAGTTTCCAACCACATCTCCACAATCTTTTTCCCCTCAGCATACACCACCCAATCATCCCCATAGCGATAGGACGGGGAGGGATGGACAGCAGCTGTGTAAACCACTCCTTGTGATGTGTGAGGCTCTTCGTACATCCTGAGTCCTTGTACCATGCGAGATCCGCCTTCTCCACCTGCGACATGTCAGACTTTGTCATGAAGAGACGGTCGCGCACCTCCTTGGCCACATTCATGTTACCAAAATGGAGCACACCATCCAGGTTTTGCTGCAACTGCTGCTCTTGGTGCTGAGGCTGTAAGGACTGCTACTGCTGCTGCGATGACTGCTGCTGTTGCTGCTCGTTGGTCTGTTTTGAACTTGAAACACTCCTTTTTGTAGTATCCCTCTTTCTAGCAGTAGTGGCACTTGCCCTTCTTCTTGCCTCTCTGCTGTCCAAACTGCTGTTGTTACTGCTGGTTGCGTGAGTTCGTGGCCACAAAAACTGCTTCACTGCTGCCGCCGCCATTATGCTTTGTTGCATTCCGACGCAATTCCACTTGCACCAGGTATGTGCAGATGAAGTCGAGGTTGACAGTTGGCTGGCACTCCAGCGTCTCGCACCGTGTCGTAGCTAGTTGGGAGTCCCCTCAGCAAGA
This sequence comes from Penium margaritaceum, assembly GCA_023375785.1. NCBI lineage: Eukaryota > Viridiplantae > Streptophyta > Zygnematophyceae > Desmidiales > Peniaceae > Penium > Penium margaritaceum. Next base: position 93,011 of record SZWC01008519.1, on the reverse strand, counting down.
GGAGGATGAAGCGCGTCTCTTCCACACGGTTGCCGGCCACTCTCAGATGCTTCGTAAGCTCCTTTGCCCCGTCCACATACGCCTCCATCCCTTCACCATCTTGCATTTTTAGCGCCATCACCTTTTCCTCCAAAAGCATGGTGAATGCAGGATCCTTGCTCTCATACTTCTTGCACAACGTGTCCCACCCTTCCTTTGCAGTGGCCTTGTCAGTCACGTGCTGAAGATGCCGGTTGGAGATGGTGTTGACAAAGAACTTGTAGGCCTGCCTATCCTTCTTCCAACACTATACATACACCGCTGGTACAGCTGCAAAAGAATCCGCATTAGCTGCACCCTTTTACGGAGTCTTCCCTGCCACCACCTGCGCTGTGGTGATGACTTTTCCCTGTGGAACTGGAGCCAGCTCGTCGCCGCTCACCATCTCCGACAAACCCCTCTCCTCGAAAAGGAGGCGGGTACAATCTTCCAAAATGTTGAAGTTGGCACGTCCCTCTCCCTCTCTAAAGACTGGGCTTCTGTCACAACGCCAGCTCTTGCCATTTTGAACCTAGGTGATGCTGAGCGCTACCCTTGGATGGCGGCGCTATCCCTGCTTCTGCTGCTGCTTCTACCAAAAAATGGACAATAGATGCTAGCAGATTGGGAATTTTGAAAAACTAAGCCTACCACTGGAAAATTCAGCTGAACAATTTTCAGATCAACCCATAAATTAGGGTCATCAACAGGGGATTCTAAAAGATATACCCTCTTGAAAACATGGTATGCTTCTGCTCCTACTCCAACTCAGACCAGCCATCTTGTAAACAGCGTTTCTCCCAAATGAATCCATGAAATACAAATATTTTTGCACCAATGGAAAGCTTAGGAAAAACACTACAATTTGCATGTGCCACGTTTGAAATTTGACAAAGAAACAAGAGAGTTATGGTCATCACAAGGCGATAGTCTTAATCATAAAGAAGAGTGTAGCCCTTACCGACCTTGTTTTGAGCATACGTCTCAATCGAACTGTAAGATGTTAGCGATTTTGGGCTCATTCGAAAGCTTCTCTCTTGAACTTGAGGATCCTGTGGTCGATCGTCAAATCTAGTGAAACTTTGACCCCAACCTGTCACTCTCTAAGTGCCGGCGTGTTCTGGCTTAAAGTGGCAAAACATGACTCTGATTCGAAATATTAGATCTGGACGAGAGAGGGAGCCTTGGAGTAGCGAGCATGTGTGATTGGAAGGGCATCACTTGTGCTGAAGAATGGTTATTGAATCACTCAAAATGATGGAGTACATATAGAGCTAGAGCTTGGGGAAGTCAGCAATCTCACAAGCCACACCACTTAGCCATGGAGGCTAAGGCTCACATACTAGAGTCCATAATCTCACACAAGGGAGGAAATCAGTCCAGCTATCAGGCTGACCACTCACACACAACCTTGAGAGCTAGAAAATGCTCTCATGGGACACTTCTAGTGGTCACATAACCCACAATCCCATGGAGAATCGCCATATGTCCATGGCTAGCACACAAGGATCTTACCTCACCTAAAAAGTGAGGAAAGGTACCTTTATCCTAGTCAGCATACTCTAACAAGGCAATCCTAAGACCAAGGACCTTTTCGGATATTTCTCCCATCAGGTCTTGACCTTGGATCTCTTGCCTTTTTCTTTTCTCAGGCTAAGGCCCATGGTCACCCGGATATGGGCAGTCGATGATCCCAAAAACTTTGAAAATTCATATCTCCCAATCCGACTGTTGGATCGACCTCAATTTTGGACCATAGCCATTTTGCCACGTGACCTTTCTAATGAAGAAGTTAGATCGACAATCGAAGTAGGGATCTTGTACTTTCTTGGACCTTGCTCTTGCTGACCTGAAACTGAGCCAGATGGCTCTTTTTCCAATACCTTTTGCCTTTTTCTTTTCCCAGGCTAAGGCATGGAGCCATTGCCCATGGTCACCTGGATATGAGCACTCGATGACCTCAAAAACTTCGAAAATTCATATCTCCCAATGCGACCGTCTGATGGGTTTCAAATTTGGATCGTACATTTTTTGCCACCTGATCTTTCCAATAGTGAAGTCATATCAAGTATCGGAGTACGCATCTGCTACTTTCCTGGGACTTGCTCCTGTGGACCTGAAACTGAGCCAAATGGCTCCTCTTCTAGCATTTTCACCGGTCCCAGAGCATAGTAAATGTCTTGGCGCGTTCCTATCTTGGCATACATGAGGTTGCGAACCGTAGATTTATTTGGAATCTTCTCCATCTCACGAGGTTTTGCTTCCATGCTCGGGCTCATGGAGAAGGAGAGCTTGATAATGTTGTCATTCGTGTGATGATAAACTTGTAGTCCTCCAAGGTGTACCGCTTGAGGACCTCCGTGATTTTCTTAGTCTGGTTGAGCTCAATGGTACTTTCTGCTTGAGTACGGTGGACGGCTATCCCGAGGTAAAACTGGAGCGGAATCATGTCCTTCATCTTGAACATGTTGCTGAGATGTGTCTTCAAGTTATTCAACAACGCAACCGATGACAGGCAGATGATCAGGTCATCCACATACAGTGTAACCAATATCATGCCTTGTCCATCCTCCTACACATGAACACTAGGGTCATTCTGGGAGTGCGTGAGGGTGAGCTCGGCCATGAAGCCGTCCAAGTCTGACATGTCGCAAGTGAAGAAGGTGGATCTCACATGGTATAAGGAATCAAGGTCTACCAAGAGCCTCACATATCACAAGGAGTGGTTTACAAAGCTGCTATCCATCCCTCCCCGTCTTATCACTATGGTTGATGATTGGGTGGTATTTGCTGAGGGGATTAGGATTGTGGAGATGAGGTTGGTGACCCCATGTGGCATAGAAGTGGGAGTGTTCCATGACGTGCTATATGTGCCTGATGCTGCATTCAATGTCCTTTCAGTCTCCTCTCTTATAAACACAAAACTGCGCATCGTCTTTCATGATGACTATGGCTACATCCTCAACTAGGATCCCGGAGAGGAGTTGGCCAGGTCGGTGAAAGAGGGCGAAAGGTACCAACTGTTGGAAAGAGAGCCATCTGGCTCAGTTTCAGGTCCACAGGAGCAAGTTCCAGGAAAATACCAGATGCTGCTCCGATCGCCAATCCGAATTCACCATTGGAAAGATCAGGTGGCAAAATGTCTACGGTCCAAGTTTGAGGCCGATCCAACAGTCGGATTGGGAGATATGAATTTTCGAAGTTTCGGGGGTCATGGACCGTCGATGTCTGGGTGGGCATGGGTGATGGCTCCATGCCTTAGCCTGAGAAAAAAAAAGGCAAGAGGTCCAGGGTCAAGACCTGATGGGAGAAATATCTAAAAAGGTCCTTGGTCTTAAGATTGCCTTGTCAGAGTGTGCTCACTAGGATAAAGGTACCTCTCCTTACATGAGTGGTATGTGGGTTATGTGACCACTAGGAGTGTGCCATGAGAGCATTCTCTAGCTCTCTAGGTCGTGTGTGAGTGGTCAGCCTGATTGCTAGGCTGATTTCCTCCCTTGTGTGAGATTATGGACTCTAGTGTGTGAGCCTTAGCCTCCATGGCTAAGTGGTGTTTCTTGTGAGAGGGCTGACTTGCCCAAGCTCTAGCTCTATATGTACTCCATCATTTTGAGTGATTGAAAAACCATTCTTCAGCACAAGTGATGCCCTTCCAATCACAAATGCTCGCTGCTCCAAGGCTCCCTCTCTCCTCAAGTTCCAATACTTGGTATCAGAGCGAAGTTCTACCACTTTCAGCCAGCACAGGCCGTCACTTTCAGAGTGACGGGTGGGGTGACACCTTCACCAGATTTGATGATCAACCATTGGATCTTCAAGTTCAAGAGACAAGCATCCAACGAGCGCAAAATCACGAAGATCCAACGGTCGGATTGAGATTTATGCTCAAAACGAGGTCGGCCAGGGCTACACTCTTCTCTATGAGTAAGACTGTCGCCTTGTGATGACCATAAGTCTCTCGTATCTCTGTCAAATTTAAAAAGTAGCTCATGCAAATTGTATCATTTTTTCTAAGCTTCCCATTGATGCAAAACGATTTGCAATCCATAGATTCGTTTGGGAGAAACGCCGTTTACAAGCTGGCCACTTTGAGTTGGTGTAGGAGCAGAAGCATACCCTGTTTTCAAGAGGGCATATCTTTCAAAATCCCCTGTTGATGATTCTGTTTTATGGGTCGATCTGAAAGGTTTTGAGCTGAATTTTTCAGTGGTGGGCTCACTTTTTCAAAATTCCCAGTCTGCTGGCACCTACAGTCGATTTTCTGTCAGACAGATTTCTAGCAGAAGCAGCAGCAGAAGCAGGGGTAGCGCCGCCATCCAAGTGCAGCGCTGAGCATCACCAAGGGTCAAAATAGCAGCAGCTGACGTTGTGACAGCAGCCCAGCCTTTGGAAAGGCTAGAGAGACGCGCCAACTTCACGTTTTGGAAGATCCGTACCCGCATCCTTTTGGAGGAGAGGGGTTTGTGGGAGGTGGTGAGCGGCGACGAGCCGGCTCCAGTTCCACAGGCAAGAGGCATCACTGCAGCGCAGGTGGTGGTAGGGAAGACGCCGCAAAAGGGTGCAGCTGATGCGGGTTCTTCTGCAGCTGTACCAGCGACGTACAAGGAGTGGAAGAAGAAGGACAGGCAGGCCTACAGGCTGCTTGTCAACACCATCTCCAACCCGCATCTTCAGTACGTGAGTGACAAGGCTACTGCAAAGGAGGGATGGGATACGTTGTGCAAGAAGTATGAGAACAAGGATCCTGTATCCTCATGCTTTTGGAGGAGAAGATGATGGCGTTGAAAATGCAGGGTGGTGAAGGGATGGAGGCGTATCTGGACAGGGCAAAGGAGCTGGCGAAGCAGTTGAGAGCAGCCGGCAATCCTCTGGAAGAGACGCGCTTCATCCTCCTCTTGCTGAGGGAACTCCCAACCAGCTACGACACGGTGCGAGAGACGTTAGAGTGCCAGCCGACTCTCGACCTCGACTTCATCTGCACGCACTTGGTGCAGGTGGAACTCCGTCGCAATGCAGGAAAACGCAATAGTGGCAGCAGCAGTAGTGAAGCAGCTTTCATGGCCATGGGCTCACGCAACGAGGAATAGCAGCAGAGAGGCAAGAAGAAGGGCAAGTGACACTATTGCCAGAAAGAGGGGCACTACAAGAAAGAGTGCTTCAAGTTTAAGAGGGACCAGAAGGAGCAGCAGCAGCAGCAACGAAAGCAGCAATCTCTACAGCAACAGCAGCAGCACTCACAGCAACGGCAGGAGCAGCACCAGCAGCAGCAAAACCAGACTAGCGTGCGCCATTTTGGTAACATGAACGTCGCCAAGGAGGTGCGCGACCGCCTCTTCATGGCAAAGTCTGACATGTCGCAGAAGGAAAAGGCGGATCTGGCGTGGTACAAGGACTCGGGGTGTACCAAGAGTCTGACGCACCACAAGGAGTAGTTCACGCAGCTGCTCTCCATTCCTCCTCGACCGATTGCTTTGGATGATGATCGGGTGGTATATGCTGAGGGGATTGGGATTGTGGAGATGTGGTTGGAGACCCCGCGTGGCATTGATGAAGGAGTTTTCCATGGCGTGCTGTATGTGCCTGATGCTGCGGTCAATCTTCTCTCAGTGTCCTCTCTCACCACCACAGGACTGCGCGTCGTTTTTGATGATGATTAGAGCTACATCCTCGATAAGGAAACAGGAGAGGAGTTGGCCAAGTCGGTGAAGGAGGGTGACATGTACCGCCTGCTGGGGGCGACCAAGATCCCGCGTGAGCAGAGTCTTGCAGCAGTTGAGCAGGCGACAGATGGCAACATCTGGCATGCACGCTACGGCCACATCGGCATGCGCGCCATTGCAGCAGCTTCAAGCAAACAGATGGTGCGTGACCTACCTACCATCTCTAACTTTGAGCAGCAGTTATGCATTGGCTGTTTGGAGTGGAAGCAACACTGCAAGGCGTTCTCTGGAGCAGGGGAGCGTGCAAAAGGGGTATTGGAGCTGGTCCACACGGACCTGTGCGGACCGATGCAGACCATGAGCTTTGGAGGCTCTAGGTATTTTCTCACCTTCATTGATGATTTCAGCCGTTACACTGCTGTGTATTTCCTTTCCTCCAAGGACCAGTGCTTTGACAGGTTCAAGGAGTTCAAGGCCATGGTGGAGAACCAGACCGGCAAGAAGATCAAGGCGCTGTGCAGCGATCGCGGTGGAGAATACCTAAGCAAGGAGTTCCAAGACTACCTCGCAGCAGCTGGCATCAAGGCGCAGCGTACCGCGCCGTACTCGCCGCAGCAGAACGGGGTAGCAGAACGCGCCAACCGTACCATTGTGGAGTCGGCGCGCTCCATGCTGCACGCGGCTCGGCTGACCTACGACTTCTGGGCTGAAGCCGTGAGCACTGCGGTCTACATCAAGAACCGCAGTCCAACTAAGGCGCTGGAGCACATGACGCCGTACGAGGCGTGGTTTGGCAAGAAGCCGAGCGTGGGTCATCTTCGCGCGTTGAGCAGCTTGGCGCCCATGCACGTGCCAAAGAAGAAGCGGCAAAAGTGGGACGCGAAGAGTGCGCAGATGCTGATGATTGGCTACGACGTGGCAAGCAAGGCGTATCGCCTCTACGAGAGGGATACAGGCCACGTCATCATCTCCAGGGATGTCGTCTTCAATGAGAGCAACGTCATCGGCACCAACATTGTGTGTGAAGAGGCAACAGAACCAGCAGCTGACGAGACAGTGGGAGCAGAAATTCTTCCTGACCCAGTTTCTCCCGATCCTTCCTCTACTGTGACAGTGGGAGAATCACTCTACTCTCCCATGTCTGATGCAGCAGATACAGCAGCTTCATCGGCAGAAGCAGAGGAGGGAGATGTAGCACCACCAGCAGAAGCAGTTGTGCCAGCTGCACCGCGTCAGCCGCCTGCTAACGCTCCAGCTCCAGGTCGGAGGTACCCTCTCAGGGTGTGTTACAAGCTTGGTGAGCGCGGCCATTTCTGGATGCTGCAGAAACCAGAACAGATGAACGTTGCAGTTGCAGCAGATTCAGATGAGCCACATCATACAAGGAGGCCATGGATGCACCGGATGCAGCAGATTGGGCGCAAGCCGTGCAGCAAGAGATACAGTCGCAGCTGGACAACGGCACGTGGGAGCTGACTGAGCGTCCACCTGGACGTAAAGTGATCAAGTGCAAGTGGGTCTTCAAGAAGAAATGGGGAGCAGATGGTAACCTGGAAAACTACAAGGCGAGGCTGGTCGCCAAGGGCTACTCGCAGCAGGAGGGCATCGACTACACAGAAACTTTTGTCCCCGTTGCAAAGTTTGCCTCTATGCACACGCTCCTCTCTTATGCAGCAGCTGAGGACTTCGAGGTTCACCACATGGATATCAAGACGGCATTCTTGAATGGTGACTTGGAGGAGGAGATCTACATGGAGCAGCCGGAGGGGTTCGTCATGGATGGCCAGGAGCACCTGGTCCGTAAGCTGCAGAAGTCGCTGTACGGCCTCAAGCAAGCGTCGCGTGCTTGGAACCAGAAGTTGGATGCGGCGTTACAGTGCATGGAGTTTGAGCGGAGCGAGTGTGACTACAGCGTGTATCGCTGGCAGCATGAGCATGAGATCCTCATCATCATTCTCGTGGCTTAGACATTCTACAAGTTGTCTCATATTCCACCCCGGTCATTAATTTTCTTTGTGACCAAAAGGGGGATAGGAAGGTTCTAAGAGACATCTTAGAATATTCCAACGCCTGTCCTGGTAACTAGCGCCACTTGGCGGTCACGGGAAGCGCCATGTAGGCAGGGGGGATGACGCAATCCAGATTGCCCCAACGGTACTCATCCGAGGAGCAACTACACGCCTAGGCTAGAGGCTAGCTCTGGGACTACAACAACCTGTCAGTTGCCTGTCATTGAGTACAATTCTTACATTTGAGACTTCTAACATAGTTCTTCTCCAGAGGGAGACACTAAAGACGCATATGTTTGTCTAAGCGCAAGGAGTTTGCTCCTCGCGCAAAAGTGACCAGATGCTAAGGACACATTACAAGGACATGATTCCTATGAACTCCTCAGTGTAGAACCTTGGCTTTGAGTGTGATATCATCTCTTTGTTGTAATACCTAGAGCAGTCCACGGGAAGTATTATGTCGGAACCCGTTTGCAAGACCGTCACCTCAGGCAGGTTAATAGGGTTAGGGTGAATGATTGACTACTAGATCATCAAGTTTGCAAGACGAGCTTTCTAACGAGCCCATAATCGTAAAAATGAAATCTTTGGAGTATGCGTTATCCTCAAACTCAGGTCGACAAAGACTATACACTTCTCTCTGAGTATGAGTGTCGCCTTGTGGTAGCCACAAGTCTCTCATTTTGTTTTTAAATGTAAAAAGAAGCACATGTATATTGAAGTTATTTCCCTAAGCTTTACATTGATGCAAAAACATTTTTATTCCATGAACATGTTTCACAAAACGCCATTTACAAGCTGGTTGGTATGCCCTGGAATAGCAATATTGCCTATTTTTAATAAAGCATATCTTTGAAAATCCCCTATTCATTACCCAGTTTTATGGGTCAATCGAAAGATTTTTAGCTGAATGTTCTAGTGCTAGGCCCAGGTTTTCCAAACACCCAATCTGCTGGCCGGCATAGTGTTGAAATTGGAGGAGAGAGGGAGCGTTGGAGCAACAACCATGTGGGACTGGATGGATATCACTTGTGCTGAAGAATGATTGTAGAATCACGCAAAATGATGTAGTACACAAAGAGCTAGAGCTCGGGCAAGTCCCATCCAGTTTGCTCTTGTGGACCTGAAACTGAGCCGGACGGCTCCTTTTCCAACATCCATGGCTAGGACACAAGGATCTCAACTCACCTAAAAACTAAGGAGAGGTACCTTTTTCAAGTCAGTACACTTTGACAAAGCAACTGAAGAATTTAGGACATTTTTGGATATTTGTCCCATCAGGTCTTCAACCTGGACCTCTTGCTTTTCTCAAGCCAATACAAGGTGCCATCGCCCATGGTCATCCAGACATCGGCGGCCCATGATTCGGAAAACTTCGAAGAATCATACCTCTCAATCCGACCGTTGGATCAGATTCAAAGCACACATTTGGTAGCTTCCTAGAATATGCTGCGTTGGATGCGAAACTTACCCGGATGACTCCTTTTCTAACAATCTCCTACTTTACCAGAATCAAAGTGGGCTGAGTCTACATGCCTTTGTGTAGAATTGCTGTTTCTCACGGGTCTGTGGCTTGGTACAAAAATCAACGACCTGCTTGCTGGTTGGAGTAAACTCCAGCTTGATAGCACCCTTCTGCACCATGTGCTTGATGAAGTGATATGTGTTGTCAATGTGATTGGTGCATGCGAGGTGCTCAGGATTCTTGGCAAGTGCGATTACGCTCTGGTTGTTACCGCGTACAAGAATTGGAACTACTTCTCTCCCACTCATCTTTGCCATGAGAAGCTGAAGTCAAACTGCTTCCTTGGCTCTGAAGCTGACAGAGATGTACTCAGTTCCCGTGCTTGAGATGGCCACGACCACCTACGGCTTACTCCACCTCCTAATGGCCCGACCGTTGATGAGAAGCACATGTCCAGAGATGGACTTGCGGTCCTTAGGGTTTGAAGCCCAATGTGCTCCTGTGTGGCCGATGATGTTATTGTCATCACAATTGTAGATGACGCCTACAAGGAAGCAGAAGATCCGCTTCATTGCCTTCATGTCCTCATGTCTGGGGTTCGCCATATCTTGGCTTACAGCTAACAGCTTGTGCAAGGTCTGGCCTGGTTACTACCTTGAGGTACATGAGGCTACCCACGGTGCTCTAGTACTTCTTCGGCTCAGCTACATCTGTTTCTCCATTAAAGCTCACGCATCTCCAGTCATGAGCGGATCGATTTGACCTCTGCCATGCCAAATTGCTGCAAAACATCCTTGATATGGCGACTCTGCTGTAGCGAGAGAGCGTGATTTGCGATCATGCGTGATCAAGATACCGAGGATGTATGATATACGCACATGTAGAAGCGCTCCTACATGGCCTCCTTGAAGTCCTCGAGTGGCGACATGCTGTTGGAAAAGAGGCGCATGTCATCCACATAGACGATGATGATGAGCACCTCATGACCATGCTACCAGCGATAGAGGCAGTATTCATTCTCAGTGCCCTCAAACCCCATGCAGTACAGCGCATCATCTAATTTCTAGTTCCAAGAACTCGATGCTTGCTTGAGGTCGTACACTGAATTCTGTAGCTTGCAAACTCGGAACTATTTGCCATCCACGATGAATCCCTCCGGTTGTTCCATGTAGATTTCCTCCTCCAAGTTACCATTCAAGAGTATTGTCTTGATATCCATGTGGTGAATCTTGAAGTCCTCACCCCCTGCACAAGAAAGGAGCGTGCGTAGAGAGGTAAAAATTGCAATAGGAGGAGAGGTTTCCGTGTAGTCAATGCCTTCGTACTACGAGTAGCCCTTGGTGACCAGCATCCCCTTGTGCTTTTCGAGGTTGCCATCTGCATCCTGCTTTTTTTTATATCCACTTGCACTTGATTACCTTGCATACAGGTGGACACTCAGTCAACTCTGACGTACCGTTGTCGAGTTGTGATTGTATCTCTTGTTGTACAGCTTGCACCCTATCTGCTCATAAGGTGTAGCTATGGCCTCCTTGTACGCATTCGCTGATCAGAATTTGCTACAACTGTTATACAAATCTGGTCTGGTTTTTTGAGCATCCATAAACACCTCCGCTCATCAAGCTTGTAGCGTCCCCTGAGAGGGTACCTTCGACCTGGTGGTGGAGCGTTAGCGGGCGGCAAGCACAGTGCTACTGGCACAACTGCTCCTCCTGCTGGTGGTGCATCTTCTTCCTCTGCTTGTGCCGATGAGGCCGTTGTATCTGCTGCATCACACATGGAAGAGTAGAGTGGTTCTCCTACTATCACAGTAGACGAAGATTTAGGAGAGACTGGGTAAGGGAGAATATCTATGCCCACTAATTGATCAGCTGCTTAATCTGTTGCCTTTTTGTAGATGATCTTGGTAACGATAACGTTACTTTTGTTGAAAAGGACATCCCTGGAGATGATGACGTGGCCACTATCCCTCACCTGAAGACGACATGCCTTGCTTGTCCCATCATAGTGTTGGGTCTGGAGGAGAGAGGGAGTCTTGGAGCAACAACCATGTGTGATTGGAAGGGTATCACTTGTGCTGAAGAATGGTTGTTGAATCACTCAAAATGATGGAGTACATATAGAGCTAGAGCTTGGGCAAGTCAGCCCTCTCACAAGCCACACCACTTAGCCATGGAGGCTAAGGCTCACACACTAGAGTCCATAATCTCACACAAGGGAGGAAATCAGCCAAGCAATCAGGCTGACCACTCACACACGGCCTAGAGAGCTAGAAAATACTATCATGGTACACTCCTAGTGGTCACATAACCCACAATCCCATGGAGAATCGCCATGTGTCCATGCTTAGCACACAAGGATCTCACCTCACCTAAAAAGTAAGGAAAGGTACCTTTGTTGGAACTGGAGGAGAGAGGGAGCCTTGGAGCAGCGAGCATGTGTGATTGGAAGGGCATCACTTGTGCTAAAGAATGGTTGTTCTATCACTCAAAATGATGGAGAACATATAGAGCTAGAGCTTGGGCAAGTCAGCCCTCTCACAAGCCACACCACTTAGCCATGGAGGCTAAGGCTCACACACTAGAGTCCATAATCTCACACAAGGGAGGAAATCAGCCTAGCAATCAGGCT
>SZWC01008519.1:21920-36380 GCA_023375785.1 Penium margaritaceum | reverse complement strand
GAGGAAATCAGCCTAGCAATCAGGCTGACCTCTCACACACGACCTAGAGAGCTAGAGAATGCTCTCATGGCACACTCCTTGTGGTCACATCACCCACAAACCCATGGACAATTGCCATGTCTCCATGGCTAGTACACAAGGATCTCACCTCACCTAAAAACTAAGGAGAGGTACCTTTATCCTAGTCAGCACACTCTGACAAGGCAATCCTAAGACCAAGGACCTTTTTGGATATTTCTCCCATCAAGTCTTGACCCTGGACCTCTTGCCTTTTTCTTTTCTCAGGCTAAGGCATGGAGCCAATCCCTATGGTCACCCGGATATCGGTGGTCGATGACCCCGGAAACTACAAAAATTCATATCTCCCAATCCGACCGTTGGATGGGCCTCAAACTTGGACCGTAGACATTTCACCACGTGATCCTCCACATTGTAAAGTCAGATTGACGATCCGAGTAGGCATCTGGTACTTTCCAAAAACTTGCTCCTGTGGACCTGAAACTGAGCCAGATGGCTTCTTTTTTTAACAATCTCCTTCTTTGCCGCAGTCACAGTGGCCTGAGTCCACATGCATTCAGGCAGAACTACTGCTTCTCATGGGTCACTGGCTTGGTACAGAAACCAGCGACCTGCTTGCTGGTTTGAGTAAACTCCAGCTTGATAGCACCCTGCTGTACCATGTACCTGATGAAGTGATATGCGATGTCAATGTGCTTAGTGCATGCATGAAGCTCACGATTCTTGGCGAGTGTAATTGCGCTTTGGTTTTTGACGCCTACAGGAGCTGGAACTGCTGCACTCCCACTCATCTCTGCCATGAGACGCTGAAGTCAAACTGCTTCCTTAGCTCCAAAGCTGAGAGAGACGTACTCAGCTTCCGTGCTTGAGGTGGCCACGACCACCTGCTGCTTCCTGCACCAGCTGATGGCCCCACCATTCATGAGGAACACATATCCAGAGATGGACTTGCGCGTCTCAGGATTTTAAGCCCAATCTGCATCTGTGAAGCCGATGATGATGTTGTCATTGCAGTTGTAGCTGATGCCGATGTTGATGGTTCCGGCAAGGTAGCGGAAGATTCACTTCACTGCCTTCCGGTGCTCAGGTTCGCGGTTTGCCATGTGCTGGCTCACAGCGCTAATAGCCTGTGCGAGGTCCGGCCTGGTTGCCACCATCAGGTACATGAGGCTGCCGATGGCACTCTTGTATTTCTACCGCTCAGCTGCATTTGTTCTCCATTGAAGCTCACGAGGTACTGCCGCGTCTCCAGCGGCGTGCTGATGGATTTTACCTCTGCCATGCCAAACCGCTGCAAAATATCCTTGATGTAGCGACTTGCGGTCACGTGTGATTTGGATACCGAGGAAGAATGATGCCTCTCCGAGGATGTATGATGCCTCCCCAAGATGACTTACGGTCATGCGTGATCTGGATACCGAGGAAGTATGACGCCCTCCCGAGATCGGACATCTAGAAGTACTCCTGCATGGCTTCTTTGAACTCCTGTAGTGTAGACATGCTGTTGGAAAGGAGGAGTATGTCATCCACATAGACGATGATGATGAGAACGTCATGACAATGATGCCAGCGATAGACGCTATAGTCACACTCATTGCGTTCGAAACCCATGCACAGCAACGCCGCATCCAACTTCTGGTTCCAAGCACGCGACGCTTGCTTGAGGTTGTACAACGACTTGTGCAGCTTGCAAACCAGGTGTTCCTGGCCATCCATGACGAACCCCTCCGGCCGCTCCATGTAGATCTTCTCCTCCAAGTCACCATTCAAGAATGCCGTCTTGACATCCATGTGGTGAACTTCGAAGTCCTCAGCTGGTGTGTAAGAGAGGAGCATGCGTATAGAGGCAAATTTTGCAACAGGGGCAAACGTTTCTGTGTAGTCGATACCCTCCTGCTGCGAGTAGCTCTTGGCAACCAGCCTTGCCTTGTACTTTTCCAGGTTACCATCTGATCCCGAGTTCCTCTTGAATACCCACTTGCACTTGATCACCTTACTTCCATGTGGACCCTCAATGAGCTCCCACGTGCCGTTCTCCAGCTGCAACTGTATCTCCTACTGTACGGCTTAGGCTTAATCTGGTGCATCTGGTACAGCCATGGCCTCCTTGTATGACGTTGGCTCATCGGAATCTTTCGCAACTGCGACGTTTATCTGTTCTGGTTGCGGCAGCATCCAGAAATGGCCGCGCTCACTGGGCTTGTAACGTACCCTCAGAGGGTACCTGCGACCTGGTCCTAGAGTGTTAGCGGGCGGCTGGCTTGGTGCTGTTGGCGCAACTACTGCTGCTGGTGGTGCTACATCTCCCTTCTCTTCTTCTGCCCATGAGGCTACTGTATCTACTATATCAAACGTGGGAGAGTAGAGTGATTCTCCCACTGTCACAGTACAAGAAGGATCGGGAGAGACTGGGTCAGGAAGGATTTCTGCTCCCATTGTCTCGTCAGCTGCTGGTTATGCTGCCTCTTCATAGACAATGTTGATGCCAATGACATTGATCTCGTTAAAGACGACATCTCTTGAGATGATGACGTGGCCTGTATCCCTCTCGTAGAGGCGATAGGCCTTGCTTGCCATGTCGTAGCCAATCATCAGCATCTGTGCACTCTTTGCGTCCCATTTATGCTCCAGCTCTTTTGTTGGACTGCCGTTCTTGATGTAGACCGCAGTGCTTACTGCTTCAACCCAGAAGTCGTAGGTCAGCCGAGCCGCGTGTAGCATAGAGCGTGCGGACTCCACAATGATACAATTAACGCGTTATGCTACACTGTTGTGCTGCGGCCAGTACAGCCCGGTACGGTGTGCCTTCATGCCAGCTGGAGCAAGGTGGTCCTGGAATTTCTTGCTCAGGTACTCTCCATTGTAGTCGTTGCGCAATGCCTTGATCTTCTTGCCAATCTGGTTTTCCACCATGGCCTTGAACTCCTTGAACCTGTCAAAGCACTTGTCCTTGGAAGGAAGGAAGTACACAGCAGCATAATGGCTGAATCATCAATAAAGGTCAGGAAATACCTAGAGCCTCCAAAGCTCGGGGTCTGCATCGGTCCGCACAAGTCTGTGTGGACTTGCTCCAACACCTCCTTTGCACCCTCCCCTGCTCCAGAGAACGCCTCCTGGTGCTGCTTCCCCTCCAAACAGCCGATTCATAACTGCTGCTCAAAGTTAGAGATGGTAGGCAGGTCACGCACCATCTGCTTCGTTTGAAGCTGCTACAAGGCGCGCATGCTGATGAGGCCGTAGCGCGCATGCCAGATCTCGCATCTGTCGCCTCCACAACTGCTGCAAGACTCTGCTCACGCGTGATCTTGGTTGCCCCAAGCCGGCGGTTTTTGTCGCCCTCCTTCACCGACCTGGCCAACTCCTCTCCTGTATCCTTGTTCAGGATGTAGCCATAGTTATCATCGAAGACGACGCGCAGTCCTGTGTTTGTAAGAGAGGAGACTAAGAGGAGGTTGAATGTGGCATCAGGTACATATAGCACGCCATCGAACACTCCCACTTCAATGCTACGTGGGGTATCCAACTACATCTCCCCAATCCCAATCCCCTAAGTATAAATCACCCGATCATCACCCATAGCGATAAGACGAGGGATAGACAGCAGCTGTGTAAACCACTCCTTGTGATGTGTGAGGCTCTTGGTACATCCTAAGTCCTTGTACCATGCGAGATCGGCCTTCTCCACCTGCGACATGTCAGACTTCGCCATGAAGAGGTGGTCGCGCATCTCCTTGCCCACATTCATGTTGCCAAAGTGGCGCACACCAGCCTGGTTTTGCTGCTGCTGCTGCTGACGCTGTTGTGACTGCTGCTGCTACTGCTGCTGCTGCTTTTGCTACTGCTGCTTTGATAACTGCTGCTGCTACTGCTCCTTCTGATCCCTCTTAAGCTTGAAATACTCCTTTTTAAAGTGTCCTTTTATCTGGCAGTAGTGGCATTTGCCTTTCTTTCTGCCTTTTTGCTGTTCAGACTACTGCTACTGCTGCTCGTTGCGTGAGCTCGTGGCCACAAAACCTGCTTCACTGCTGCCGCCACCATTGTGTTTTGGTGCATTGCGACGCAATTCCACCTGTACCAGCTTTGTGCAAATGAAGTCGAGGTCGAGAGTTGGCTGGTACTCTAGCGTGTCGTAGCTGGTTGAGAGTCCCCTTAGCAAGAGCAGGATGAAACGCGTCACTTCCACAGGCTTGCCGGCCGCTCTCAGCTGCTTCGCCAGCTCCTTTGCCCTGTCAAGATACGTCTCCATCCCTTCATCATCCCGCATTTTCAGCGCCATCAACTTTTCCTCCAAAAGCATGAGGAATACAGGATCCTTGTTCTCATACTTCTTGTACAACATGTCCCATCCCTCCTTTGTAGTAGCCTTGTGACTCACGTACTGAAAATACGGGTTGGAGATGGTATTGACAAGGAACCTGTAGGTGTGCTTGTCCTTCTTCTTCCACTCCTCATATGCCACTAGTACAGTTGCAGAAGAACCCGCATCAGCTGCACCCTTTTGCGGCGTCTTTCCCACCACCACCTGCGCTACCGTGATGTCTTTTGCTTGTGGAACTGGAGCCGGCTCGTTGCCGCTCACCACCTCCCGCAAGCCCCTCTCCTCCAAAAGGAGGCAGGTACGGATCTTCCAAAACGTGAAGTTGGCGCGTCCCTCCAGCCTGTCCAAAGGCTGGGCTGCTTTTATAACGCCAGCTGCTACCATTTTAAGCCTTGGTAATGCTCGCTGCCCTTGGATGGCGGCGCTACCCTTGCTTCTGCTGCTGCTTCTGCCGGAAATCTGTCTGACAGAAAATGGACTGTAGATGCCAGCAGATTGGGAATTTGGATCAATGGCACCCACCACTGGAAAATGCAGCTGAAAATCTTTCAGGTCGATCCATAAAACAACGTCATCAACAAGATCTTTTGAAAGATATAACCTCTTGAAAACAAGATATGCTTCTGCTCCTACTCCAAATTAGACCCGCCAGCTTGTAAATGGCGTTTCTCCCACTCGAATCAATGAAATGCAAAAATTTTTGCACCAATGGAAAGTTTAGCAAAAACACTACAATTTGCATAAGCCACTTTTTAAATTTGACAAAGAAACAAGAGAGTTATGGTCATCACAAGGCGACAGTCTTACTCATAGAGAGGAGTGTAGCCCTGGGCGACCTCGTTTTGAGCATAACTCTTAATTCGACCCTTACATCTTCGCAATTTTGCAATCGTTGCAAAGCTTGTCTCTTGAACTTGAAGATCTAGTGGTCGATTGTCAAATCTGGTGAACCTTTCATCCCAACCTGTCACTCTCAAAGTGACGGCCTGTGCTGTCTGAAAGTGGCAGAACTTGGCTCTGATACCAAATGTTGGATCTGAAGGGGAGAGGGAGCCTTGGAGCAGCGAGCATGTGTGATTGGAAGGGTATCACTTGTGCTCAAGAATAGTTGTTGAATCACTCAAAATGATGGAGTACATATAGAGCTAGAGCTTGGGCAAGTCAGCCCTCTCACAAGCCACACTCCTTAGCCATAGAGGCTAAGGCTCACACACTAGAGTCCATTATCTCACACAAGGGAGGAAATCAGCCTAGCAATCACGCTGACAACTCACACACGACCTGGAGAGCTAGAAAACACTCTCATGGCACACTCCTAGTAGTCACATCACCCACAAACCCATGGACAATCGCCATGTGTCCATGGCTAGCAAACAATGATCTCACCTCACCTAAAAAGTTAGAAGAGGTACCTTTATCCTAGTCAGTACACTCTGAAAAGGCAATCCTAAGACCAAGGACCTTTTTGGATATTTCTCCCATCGGGTCTTGACCGTGGACCCCTTGCCTTTTTCTTTTTTCAGGCTAAGGCATGTTGCCATCGCCCATGGTCACCCGGATATCGGTGGTCGATGATCCCGGAAACTACGAAAATTCATTTCTCCCAATCCGACAGTTAGATCGGCCTCAAACTTGGACCGTACACATTTTGCCACTTGATGTTTCAAAAGAAGAAGTGGGATCGACGATCGGAGTAGGCATCTGGTACTTTCCTGGAACTTGCTCTTGTGGACCTGAAAGTGAGCGAGATGGCTTGTTTTTCCAAAAGTTCCATCACTTGGTATCAGAGCCTAGTTTTGTCACTTTCAGCCAGTACAGGCCGTCACTTTGAGAGTGACGGATTGGGGTAGAAACTTCATCAAATTTGACAATCAACCACAAGAACTTCAAGTTCAAGAGACAACCTTTTAACAAGCCCAAGATCACAAAGATTTAATCGTCGGATTGAGAATTTTTCTCAAAACGAGGTCGGCCAGGGCTACACCTTTCTCTCTGAGGAAGACTGTCGCCTTGTGATGACTATAACTCCCTGGCTTCTTTATCAAGTTTAAAACATAGCACATATGAATTAAAGTATGTTTCCTAAGCTTTGTATTGGTGCAAAACATTTGCATTTCATTAATACCTTTGGGAGAAATGCTGTTTACAAGCTCGCAAGTGTGAGCTGGAGTAAGAGCAGAATCATACCCTATTGTCAAAAAGGAGATTTCTTTGAAAATCTCTAGTTGATGACCCTGTTTTATGGGTTGATCTGAAAGGTTTTGAGCTGAAGTTTCCAGTGGTGGGCTCAGGTTTTCATAATTCCCATTCTGCTGGCCTCTATAGTCCATTTTCTGAAAGACAAATTTCTGGCTGAAGCAGCAGGAGAAGCAGGGGTAGCGCCACCACTCAAGGGCAACGCTGAGTATCACCAAGATGTTGGAAAAGGAGCCATCTGGCTCAGTTTCAGGTCCACAAGAGCAAGTTCCAGGAAAGTACCTGATGCCTACTCTGATCCTTGATCCGACTTCACCATTAGAAAGATGAAGTGGCAAAACATCTACAGTCCAGGTTTGAGGCCAATCCAACGGTCAGATTTGGAGATATGAATTTTCGTAGTTTCCGGGTTCATCGATCGTCGATATCCGAGTGACCATGGGCGATGGCTCCATGCCTTAGCCGAAGAAAAGAAAAACGCAAGAGGTCCAGGGTCAAGACCTAATGGAAGAAATATCCAAAAAGGTCCTTGGTCTTAGGATTGCCTTGTCAGAGTGTGCTCAGTAGGATAAAGGTACCATTCCTTACTTTTTAGGTCAGGTGAGATCCTTGTGTGCTAGCCATGGACACATGGCGATTCTCCATGGTACTATGGGTTATGTGACCACAAAGAGTGTGCCATGAGAGCATTTTCTAGCTCTTTAGGTCGTGGGTGAGTGGTCAGCCTGATTGCTAGGCTGATTTCCTCCCTTGTGGGAGATTATGGACTCTAGTGTGTGAGCCTTAGCCTCCATGGGTAAGTGGTGTGGCTTGTGAGAGTGCTGACTTGCCCAAGCTCTAGCTCTATATGTACTCCATGATTTTGAATGATTGAACAACTAGTATTCAGCACAAGTGATGCCCTTCCAATCACATATGCTCGCTGCTCCAAGGCTCCCTCTCTCCTCCAGATCCAACATTTGGTATCAGAGCCCAGTTCTACCACTTTCAGCCAGCACAGGCCGTCACTTTGAGAGTGACGGGTTGGGATAAAACCTTTACTAGATTTGAGATTCAACAACAGGATCTTCAAATTCAAGAGACAAGCTTTCTAACGAGCCCAAAATCATGAAGATCCAATAGTGTGATTAAGAAATATACTCAAAACGAGGTCGTCCAGGGCTACACTCTTCATATGACCATAACGCTCTCGTTTCTTTGTCAAATTTAAGAACAGCATATGCGAATTGTAGTATTTTTCCCAAGCTTTGCATTGGTGCAATATATTTGGATGCCATTGATTCGTTTTGGAGAAACGCCATTTACAAGCTGGCTGGTCTGAGTTGGAGTAGGAACAGAAGCATACCCTGTTTTCAAGAGGGTACATCTTTTACAATCCCCTGTTGATGACCCTGTTGTATGGGTCGATCTGAAAGGATTTGAGCTGAATTTTCTAGTGGTGAGTTGGTTTTTCAAAATTCACAGTTTGCTGGTATCTACAGTTCAATTTCTGTCAGACAGATTTCTGGCAGAAGCAGCAGCAGAAGCAAGGGTAGCTACGCCATCCAAGGGTAGCGTTGAGGATCACGAAGGTTCAAAATGGCAGCAGTTAGCGTTCTGACAGCACCCCAGTCTTTGGAGAGGCTGGAGGGACGCGTCAACTTCACATTTTGGAAGATTTGTACCCGCCTCCTTTTGGAGGAGAGGGGCTTATGGGAGGTGGTGAACGGCGAGAAACCGACTCCAGTTCCACAAGTAAAAGGTATCAGTGTAGCGTGGGTAGTGGCGGGGAAGATTTCGCAAAAGGGTACAGCTGATGCGGGTTCTTTTGCAGCTCTACCTATGGTGTATGAGGAGTGGAAGAAGAAGAACAGGCAGGCCTACAGGTTGCTTGTCAACACCATCTCCAACCCGCATCTTCAGTACATGAGTGACAAGGCTACTACAAAGGAGGGGTGGGACACGTTGTGAAAGAAGTATAAGAGCAAGGATCCTACATTCCTCATCCTTTTGGAGGAAAAGATGATGGCGTTGAAAATAAAGGGTGGTGAAGGGATGGAGGCGTATCTGGATAGGACAAAGGAGCTGGCGAAGCAACTGAGAGCGGCCGCCAACCCTATAGAAGAGACGCGTTTCATCCTCCTCTTGCTGAGGGGACTCCCAACCAGCTACGATATGTTGCGAGAGCCGGAGTGCCAGCCAACTCTCGACCTCGATTTAATCTACACACACCTGGTGCAGGACGAATTGCGTCGCAATGTAGCAAAGCGCAATGGCGGCGGTAGCAGTAAAGCAGACATTATGGCCACGAGCTCACGCAACCAGCAGTAGCAGCAGCAGTCTGGGTAGCAGAAAGGCAGAAAGAAAGGAAAATGCCATTATTGCCAGAAAGAGGGACACTACAAAAAAGAGTGTATCAAGCTCAAGAGGGACCAGAAGGAGCAGCAGCAGCAGCAGTCATTGTAGCAGCAAAAGCAAAAGCAGCAGCAGCAGCACCAGCAGTCATAACAGCATCAGCAACAACAGCAGAAGTAAAACCAGGCTGGTGTGCGCTACTTTGGCAACATGAATGTGGCCAAGGAGGTATGCGACCGTCTCTTCATGGCAAAGTCTGGCATTTTGCAGGTGGAGAAGGCCGATCTCGCATGGTACAAGGACTCAGGGTGTACCAAGAGCCTCACACATCAGAAGGAGTCGTTTACACAACTGCTGTCCATCTCTCCCCGTCCTATTCCTATGGGTGATGATCGGATGGTATATGTTCAGGGGATTGGGATTGTGGAGATGTGATTGGAGACCCCACGTGGCATTGAAGTGGGAGTGTTCCATGGCGTATTGTATATACCTGATGTTGCATTCAACCTCCTCTCAGCCTCCTCTCTTACAAACAAAGGACTGTGCGTCGTATTCGATGATGACTATGGCTACATCCTCAACAAGGATACAGGAGAGGAGTTGGCCAGGTCAGTGAAGGAGGACGATATTCACTGCCTGCTGGATGCGACGAAGATCTCGCGTGAGCAAAGTCTTGCAGCAGTGGTGTAGGCGACAAATGGCAAGATCTCGCATGCGCGCTACGGCCACATCGGCATGCGCGCATTGCCGTAGCTTCAAGCAAAGCAGATGGTGCGTGTTCTGCCTACTATCTCTAACTTTGAGGAGCAGTTTGGAGGGAAAGCAGCACCGGGAGGCGTTCTCTAGAGCAGGGGAGCGTACGAAGGAGGTGTTCGAGCTGGTCGACACGAACTTGTGCGGACCGATGCAGACCCACAGCTTTGGAGGCTCTAGGTATTTCCTGACCTTCATTGATGATTTCAGCCGTTATACTTTTCGTGTATTTCCTACCTTCCATGGACCAGTACTTTGACAGGTTCAAGGAGTTCAAGGCCATAGTGGAGAACCAGACAGACAAGAAGATCAAGGCGTTGCACATCGATCGCGGTAGAGAGTATTTAAGTAAGGAGTTCCATTACTACCATAGCAGTTGGCATCAAGGCGCAACGTACCGCGCCATACTCGCCGTAGCAAAACGTTGTAGCAGAACGCGCCAACCGTATCATTGTGGAGTTGGCGCGCTCCATGCTGCACGTGGCTTGGTTGACGTACGACTTCTGGGTTGAAGCCGTGAGCACTGCGTTCTAAATCAAGAGTTGTAGTCCAACTAAGGTGCTGGAGCAAATGAGGCCGTACGAGGCGTAGATCAGTAAGAAACCGAGCGTTGGTCATCTCTGAGCATTTGGCAGCCTGGCGCACATGCACGTGTCCAAGGAGAAGCGGCAGAAATGGGACGCAAAGAGTGCGCAGATGCTGATGATTGGCTATGACATGGCAAGCAAGGCCTATTGCCTCTACGATAGGGATACAGGCCATGTCATCTCCATGGATGTCGTCTTCAACGAGAGCAACGTCATTGGTACCAACATTGTCTGTGAAGAGGCAGTAGAACCAAAAGCGAACGGGATAGTAGGACAAAAAATCCTTCATGACCCAGTCTCTCCTGATCCTACCTCTACTGTGACACTAAGAGAATCACTCTACTCTCCCATGTCTTATGGAGCAGATGTTGGAACTTGAGGAGAGAGGGAGCCTTGGAGCAGCGAGCATGTGTGATTGGAAGGACATCCCTTGTGCTGAAGACTGATTATTCAATCACTCAAAATGATGAAGTACATATAGAGCTAGAGCTTGGGCAAGTCAGCCCTCTCACAAGCCACACCACTTAGCCATGGAGGCTAAGGCTCAGACACTAGAATCCATAATCTCACACAAGGGAGGAAATCAGCCTAGCAATCAGGCTGATCACTCAGACACGACCTAGAGAGCTAGAGAATACTCTCATGGGACACTCCTAGTGGTCACATAACCCACAAACCCATGGAGAATCGCCATGTGTCCATGGCTAGCACACAAGGATCTTACCTCACCTAAAAAGTAAGGAGAGGTACCTTTATCCTAGTCAGCACACTCTGACAAGGCAATCCTAAGACCAAGGACCTTTTTGGATATTTCTCCCATCAGGTCTTGATCCTGGACCTCTTGCCTTCTTCTTTTCTTAGGCTAAGGCATGGAGCCATCACCCATGCCCACCCAGACATCGACGGTCCATGACCCCCGAAACTTCAAAAATTCATATCTCCCAATCCAACCGTTCGATCGGCCTCAAACTTTGACCGTAGACATTTTGTCACCTGATCTTTCTAATCGTGAAGTCGGATTGGCGATCGAAGCAGGCATCTGGTACTTTTTTGGAACTTGCTCCTGTGGACCTGAAACTGAGCCAGATGGCTCTTTTCCCAACGATCTCCCACTTTGCCGCGGTCAGAGTGGGCTGAGTCCACATGCCTTTATGCACAACTGCTGCTTCTCACAGGTCACTGGTTTGGTACAGAAATCAGCGACCTGCTTCCTGGTTGGAATAAACTCCAGCTTGATAGCACCCTCCTGCACCATGTGCCTGATGAAATGATATGCGATATCAATGTACTTGGTGCGTGCATGGTGCTCAGGATTCTTCGCGAGTGCGATTGGGCTCTAGTTGTCGACGTGCACAGGAACTGGAACCGCAGCACTCCCACACATCTCTGCCATGAGACGTTGGAGCCAAACTGCTTCCTTGGCTCGAAAGCTGAGAGATACATGTTGGAACTTGAGGAGAGAGGGAGCCTTGGAGCAGCGAGCATGTGTGATTGGAAGGGCATTACTTGTGCTGAAGAATGGTTGTTCAATCACTCAAAATGATGGAGTACATATAAAGCTAGAGCTTGGGCAAGTCAGCCCTCTCACAAGCCACACCACTTAGCCATGGAGGCTAAGGCTCACACACTAGAATCCATAATCTCACACAAGGGAGGAAATCAGCCTAGCAATCAGGCTGACCACTCACACACGACCTAGAGAGCTAGAGAATGCTCTCATGGCACACTCCTAGTGGTCACATAACCCACAAACCCATGGAGAANTGTGTCCATGGCTAGCACACAAGGATCTCACCTCACCTAAAAAGTAAGGAGAGGTACCTTTATCCTAGTCAGCACACTCTGACAAGGCAATCCTAAGACCAAGGACCTTTTTGGATATTTCTCCCATCAGGTCTTGATCCTGGACCTCTTGCCTTTTTCTTTTCTCAGGCTAAGGCATGGAGCCATCACCCATGCCCACCCAGACATCGACGGTCCATGACTCCCGAAACTTCGAAAATTCATATCTCCCAATTCGACCGTTGGATCGGTCTCAAACTTGGGCCGTAGACATTTTGCCACCTGATTCAATGGTGAAGTCGGATTGGCGATCGGAGCAGGCATCTGGTACTTTCCTGGAACTTGCTCCTGTGGACCTGAATCTGAGCCAGATGGCTCCTTTCCCAACAATCTCCCACTTTGCCGCAGTCAGAGTGGGCTGAGTCCACATGCCTTCATGCAGAACTGCTGCTTCTCACGGGTCACTGGCTTGGTGTAGAAATCAGCGACCTGCTTGCTGGTTGGAGTAAACTCCAGCTTGATAGCACCCTCCTGCACCATGTGCCTGATGAAATGATATGCGATGTCAATGTGCTTGGTGCGTGCATGGTGCTCAGGATTCTTGGCGAGTGCGATTGCGCTCTGGTTGTCGACGCGCACAGGAACTGGAACTGCTGCACTCCCACTCATCTCTGCCATGAGACGNCCACCATTCATGAGGAACACATGTCC
This sequence comes from Penium margaritaceum, assembly GCA_023375785.1. Taxonomy (NCBI): domain Eukaryota; kingdom Viridiplantae; phylum Streptophyta; class Zygnematophyceae; order Desmidiales; family Peniaceae; genus Penium; species Penium margaritaceum. The sequence goes on along the minus strand of SZWC01008519.1, from coordinate 23,681 downwards.
AGAGATGGACTTGCGGTCCTCAGGGTTTGAAGCCCAATCTGCGTCTGTGTAGCCGATGATGCTGTTGTCATTGCCGTTAAAGGTGATGCCGATGTTGATGGTTCCAGCAAGGTAGCGGAAGATCTGCTTCACTGCCTTCTGGTGCTCCGGTCCGGGATTAGCCATGTGCTGGCTCACAGCGCTCACAGCCTGTGCGAGGTCCGGCCTGGTTGCCACCATCAGGTACATGAGACTGCCGACGGCGCTCTGGTACTTCTGCCGCTCAGCTGCATTTGCTTCTCCATTGAAGCTCACGAGGTGCTGCCGCGTTTCCAGCGGCGTGTCGATGGGTTTTGCCTCTGCGATGCCGAACCGCTGCAAAACATCCTTGATGTAGCAGCTCTGCTGCAGCGAGAGAGAGCGTGACTTGCGGTCACGCGTGATCTGGATACCGAGGAAGTATGATGCTTCCCCGAGATCAGACATCTGGAAGCGCTCCTGCATGGCTTCCTTGAACTCCTGTAGTTCAGACATGCTGTTGGAAAGGAGGAGCATGTCATCTACATAGACAATGATGATGAGGATCTCATGCTCATGCTGCCAGCGATACACGCTGTAGTCACACTCACTGCGCTCAAACCCCATGCACTGCAACGCCGCATCCAACTTCTGGTTCCAAGCACGCGACGCTTGCTTGAGGCCGTACAGCGACTTCTGCAGCTTGCAGACCAGGTGCTCCTGGCCATCCATGACGAACCCCTCCGGCTGCTCCATGTAGATCTCTTCCTCCAAGTCACCATTCAAGAATGCCGTCTTGACATCCATGTGGTGAACCTCGAAGTCCTTAGCTGCTGCATAAGAGAGGAGCGTGCGCACAGAGGCAAACTTTGCAACAGGGGCAAAAGTTTCTGTGTAGTCGATGCCCTCCTGCTGCGAGTAGCCCTTGGCGACCAGCCTCGCCTTGTACTTTTCCAGGTTACCATCTGCTCCCCGCTTCTTCTTAAAGACCCACTTGCACTTGATCACCTTACGTCTTGGTGGACGTTCAGTCAGCTCCCACGTGCCGTTGTCCAGCTGCGACTGTATCTCCTGCTGCACGGCTTGCGCCCAATCTGCTGCATCCGGTGCAGCCATGGCCTCCTTGTATGACGTTGGCTCATTTGAATCTGCTGCAACTGTGACGTTCATCTGTTCTGGTTTCTGCAGCATCGAGAAATGGCCGCGCTCACCAGGCTTGTAACGCACCCTAAGAGGGTACCTGCGACCTGGTGCTGGAGCGTTAGCGGGTGGCTGGCGCGGTGCTGCTGGCACAACTACTGCTGCTGGTGGTGCTACATCTCCCTCCTCTGCTTCTGCCGATGAGGCTGCTGTATCTGCAGCATCAGACATGGGAGAGTAGAGTGATTCTCCCACTGTCACACTAGAGGAAGGATCGGGAGAAACTGGGTCAGGAAGAATTTCTGCTCCAACCGTCTCGTTCGCTGCTGGTTCTGCTGCCTCTTCACACACGATGTTGGTGCCGATGACGTTGCTCTCATTGAAGACGACATCCCTGGAGATGATGACGTGGCCTGTATCCCTCTCGTAGAGGCGATACGCCTTGCTTGCCACGTCGTAGCCAATCATCAGCATCTGCGCACTCTTCGCGTCCCACTTTTGCCGCTTCTCTTTTGGCACGTGCATGTGCGCCAAGCTGCCAAACGCGCGAAGATGACCCACGCTCGGCTTCTTGCCGAACCACGCCTCGTACGGCGTCATCTGCTCCAGGGCCTTGGTTGGACT
>SZWC01008519.1:4354-17869 GCA_023375785.1 Penium margaritaceum | reverse complement strand
GCCAGCTCCTTTGCCCTGTCCAGATACGCCTCCATCCCTTCACCACCCTGCATTTTCAGCGCCATCATCTTTTCCTCCAAAAGCATGAGGAATGCAGGATCCTTGCTCTCATACTTCTTGCACAACGTGTCCCACCCCTCCTTTGCAGTAGCCTTGTCACTCACGTACTGAAGATGCGGGTTGGAGATGGTGTTAACAAGCAACCTGTAGGCCTGCCTGTCCTTCTTCTTCCACTCCTCGTACGTCGCTGGTACAGCTGCAGAAGAACCCGCATCAGCTGCACCCTTTTGCGGCGTCTTCCCCGCCACCACCTGCGCTGCGGTGATGCCTTTTGCCTGTGGAACTGGAGCCGGCTCGTCGCCGCTCACCACCTCCCACAAGCCCCTCTCCTCCAAAAGGAGGCGGGTACGGATCTTCCAAAACGTGAAGTTGGCACGTCCCTCCAGCCTCTCCAAAGGCTGGGCTGCTGTCACAACGCTAGTTGCTTCCATTTTGAGCCTTGGTGATGCTCAGCGCTGCCCTTGGATGGCGGCGCTACCCCTGCTTCTGCTGCTGCTTCTGCCAGAAATCTGTCTGACAGAAAATGGACTGTAGGTGCCAGCAGACTGGGAATTTTGAAAAACTGAGCCCACCACTGGAAAATGCAGCTCAAAACCTTTCAGATCGACCCATAAAACAGGGTCATCAACAGGGGATTTTGAAAGATATGCCCTCTTGAAAACAGGGTATGCTTCTGCTCCTACTCCAACTCAGACCAGCCAGTTTGTAAACGGCNTTTTGCACCAATGGAAAGCTTAGGAAAAATACTACAATTCGCATGTGCCACTTTTTAAATTTGACAAAGAAATGAGAGAGTTATGGTCATCACAAGGCGACAGTCTTACTCATAGAGAAGAGTGTAGCCCTGGCCGACCTCGTTTTGAGCATTACTCTCAATCCGACCGTTGGATCTTTGCGATCTTGGGCTCGTTCGAAAGCTTGTCTCTTGAACTTAAAGATCCAGTGGTCGATTGTCAAATCTGGTGAAGGTTTCACCCCAACCTGTCACTCTCAAAGTGACGGCCTGTGCTGGCTGGAAGTGGCAGAACTTGGCTCTGATACCAAGTGTTGGAACTTGAGGAGAGAGGGAGCCTTGGAGCAGCGAGCATGTGTGATTGGAAGGGCATTACTTGTGCTGAAGAATGGTTGTTCAATCACTCAAAATGATGGAGTACATATAGAGCTAGAGCTTGGGCAAGTCAGCCCTCTCACAAGCCACACCACTTAGCCATGGAGGCTAAGGCTCACACACTAGAATCCATAATCTCACACAAGGGAGGAAATCAGCCTAGCAATCAGGCTGACCACTCACACACGACCTAGAGAGCTAGAGAATGCTCTCATGGCACACTCCTAGTGGTCACATAACCCACAAACCCATGGAGAATCGCCATGTGTCCATGGCTAGCACACAAGGATCTCACCTCACCTAAAAAGTAAGGAGAGGTACCTTTATCCTAGTCAGCACACTCTGACAAGGCAATCCTAAGACCAAGGACCTTTTTGGATATTTCTCCCATCAGGTCTTGATCCTGGACCTCTTGCCTTTTTCTTTTCTCAGGCTAAGGCATGGNTCCATAATCTCACACAAGGGAGGAAATCAGCCTAGCAATCAGGCTGACCACTCACACACGACCTAGAGAGCTAGAGAATGCTCTCATGGCACACTCCTAGTGGTCACATAACCCACAAACCCATGGAGAATCGCCATGTGTCCATGGCTAGCACACAAGGATCTCACCTCACCTAAAAAGTAAGGAGAGGTACCTTTATCCTAGTCAGCACACTCTGACAAGGCAATCCTAAGACCAAGGACCTTTTTGGATATTTCTCCCATCAGGTCTTGATCCTGGACCTCTTGCCTTTTTCTTTTCTCAGGCTAAGGCATGGAGCCATCACCCATGCCCACCCAGACATCGACGGTCCATGACCCCCGAAACTTCGAAAATTCATATCTCCCAATCCGATCGTTGGATCGGTCTCAAACTTGGGCCGTAGACATTTTGCCACCTGATTCAATGGTGAAGTCGGATTGGCGATCGGAGCAGGCATCTGGTACTTTCCTGGAACTTGCTCCTGTGGACCTGAATCTGAGCCAGATGGCTCCTTTCCCAACAATACATACTCAGCTTCAATGCTTGAGGTCGCCACGACTTCCTGCCGCTTGCTGCACCAGCTGATGGCTCCACCATTCATGAGGAACACATGTCCACACATGGACTTGCGGTCCTCAGGGTTTGAAGCCCAATTTGCGTCTGTGTAACCGATGATGCTGTTGTCATTGCCGTTGTAGGTGATGCCGATGTTGATGGTCCCAGCAAGGTAGCGGAACATCCGCTTCACTGCCTTCTGGTGCTCCGGTCCGGGATTAGCCATGTGCTGGCTCACAGCGCTCACAGCCTGTGCGAGGTCCGGCCTGGTTGCCACCATCAGGTACATGAGACTGCCGACGGCGCTCTGGTACTTCTGCCGCTCAGCTGCATTTGCTTTTCCATTGAAGCTCACGAGGTACTGTCGCGTCTCCAGCAGCGTGCCGATCGGTTTTCCCTCTGCTATGCCAAACCGCTGCAAAACATCCTTAATGTAGCGGCTCTGCTGCAGCGAGAGAGAGCATGTCTTGCGGTCACGCGTGATCTGGATACCGAGGAAGTATGATGCCTCCCCAAGATCAGACATCTGGAAGCGCTCCTGCATGGCTTCCTTGAACTCATGCAGTGCAGACATACTGTTGGAAAGGAGGAGCATGTCATCCACATAGACAATGATGATGAGGATCTCATCCTCATGCTGCCAGCGATACACGCTGTAGTCATACTCGCTGCGCTCAAACCCCATGAACTGCAACGCTGCATCCAACTTTTGGTTCCAAGCACGCGACGCTTGCTTCAGGTCGTACAGCGACTTCTGCAGCTTGCAGACCAGGTGCTCCTGGCCATCCATGACGAACCCCTCCGGCTGCTCCATGTAGATCTCCTCCTCCAAGTCACCATTCAAGAATGCCGTCTTGACATCCATGTGGTGAACCTGGAAGTCTTCAGCTGCTGCATAAGAGAGGAGCGTGCGCACAGAGGCAAACTTTGCAACAGGGGCAAAAGTTTGTGTTGTCGATACCCTCCTGTTGCGAGAAGCCCTTGGCGACCAGCCTCGCCTTGTACTTTTCCAGGTTACCATCTGCTCCCCGCTTCTTCTTGAACACCCACTTGCACTTGATCATCTAACGTCCTGGTGGACGCTCTGTTAGCTCCCACGTGCCGTTGTCCAGCTGCAACTGTATCTCCCGCTGCACGGCTTGCGCCCAATCTGCTACATCCGGTGCAGCCATGGCCTTCTTGTATGATGTTGGCTCACCTGAATCTGCTGCAACTGCGACGTTCATCTGTTCTGGTTTCTGCAGCATCCAGAAATGGCCGCGCTCACCAGGCTTGTAGCGTACCCTAAGAGGGTACCTGCGACCTGGTGCTGGAGCGTTAGCGGGCGGCTGGCGCGGTGCTGCTGGCACAACTGCTGCTGTTGGTGGTGCTACAGCTCCATCCTCTGCTTCTGCCGATGAGGCTGCTGTACCTGCAACATCAGACATGGGAGAGTAGAGTGATTCTCCCACTGTCACAGTAGAAGAAGGATCGGGAGAAACTGGGTCAGGAAGAATTTCTACTCCCACTGTCTCGTCAGCTGCTGGTTGTACTGCCTCTTCACACACGATGTTGGTGCCGATGACGTTACTCTCGTTGAAGACGACATCCCTGGAGATGATGACGTGGCCTGTATCCCTCTCGTAGAGGCGATACGCCTTGCTTACCCCGTCGTAGCCAATCATTAGCATCTGTGCACTCTTCACATCCCACTTTTGCCGCTTCTCCTTTGGCACGTGCATGTACGCTAAGCTGCCAAACGCGCGAAGATGACCTACGCTCGGCTTCTTGCCGAACCACGCCTTGTATGGCATCATCTGCTCTAGCGCATTAGTTGGACTGCGGTTTTTGATGTAGACCGCAGTGCTCACAGCTTCAGCCGAGAAGTCGTAGGTCAGCCGAGTCGCGTGCAGCATGGAGAGCGCCGACTCTACAATGGTACGGTTAGCGCGTTCTGCTACACCGTTCTGCTGCGGCGAGTACAGCGCGGTACGCTGCGCCTTGATGCCAGTTACTGCGAGGTAGTCCTGAATTCCTTGCTCAGGTACTCTCCACCGTGGTCGTTATGCAACGCCTTGATCTTCTTACCAGATTGGTTCTCCTTGAACCTGTCAAAGCATGGCCTTGAACTCCTTGAACCTGTCAAAGCACTGGTCCTTGGAGGAAAGGAAGTACACAGCAGTGTAACGGCTAAAATCATTAATGAAGGTAAGAAAATACCTGAAGCCTCCAAAGCTCTAGGTCTGCATCGGTCCGCACAAGTCTGTGTGGACCAGCTCCAACACCTCCTTCACACGCTCCCCTGCTCCAGAGAACGCCTCGCAGTGTTGCTTCCCCTCCAAACATCCGATGCATAACTGCTGCTCAAAGTTAGAGATGGTAGGTAGGTCACATACCATCTGCTTTGCTTGAAGCTGCTGCAAGGCGCGCATGCCAATGTGGCCGTATCGTACATGCAAGATCTCGCCATCTGTCGCCTGCACCACTGCTGCAAGACTCTGCTCACGCGGGATCTTGGTCGCCCCCAGCAGGCGGTACATGTCGCCCTCCTTCACCGACTTGGCCAACTCCTCTCCTGTTTCCTTATTGAGGATATAGCCATAGTCATCATCGAAGACAACGCGCAATCTTGTGTTGGTGAGAGAGGATACTGAGAGAAGGTTGAACGCAACATCAGGTACATACAGCACGCCATGGAAAACTCCCACTTCAATGCCACGCAGGGTCTCTAACCACATCTCCACAATCCCAATCCCCTCAGCATACACGACCTGATCATCACCCAAAGCAATCGGTCGAGGAGGAATGGAGAGCAGCTGCGTGAACCACTCCTTGTGGTGCGTCACACTCTTGGTACACCTCGAGTCCTCGTACCACGCTAGATCCGCCTTTTCCTTCTGCGACATGTCAGACTTCGCCATGAAGAGGCGGTCGCGCACCTCCTTGGCGACGTTCATGTTGCCAAATTGGCGCACGCTAGTCTGGTTCTGCTGCTGCTCCTGCTGCTGTTGCTATGACTGCTGGTGCTGTTGCTGTGGAGATTGTTGCTTTTGCTGCTGCTGTAGCTGCTCCTTCTAGTCCCTCTTAAACTTGAAGCACTCTTTCTTGTAGTGCCCCTCTTTCTGGCAATAGTGGCACTTGCCCTTCTTCTTGCCTCTCTGCTGCCCGGACTGCTGCTGCTGCTGGTTGCGTGAGCCCATGGCCATGAAAGCTGCTTCACTGCTGCTGCTGCTACCATTGCGCTTTGCTATATTGCGACGGAGTTCCACCTGCACCAAGTACGTGCAGATTAAGTCGAGGGCGAGAGTCGGCTGGCACTCCAACGTCTCTCGTACCGTGTTGTAGCTGGTTGGGAGTCCCTCTAGCAAGTGGAGGATGAAGCGCGTCTCTTCCACAGGATTGCCGGCCGCTCTCAACTGCTTCTCCAGCTCCTTTGCCCTGTCCAGATACGCCTCCATCGCTTCACCACCCTGTATTTTCAACGCCATCATCTTCTCCTCCAAAAGCATGAGGAATGCAGGATCCTTCTTCTCATACTTCTTACACGTGTCCCACTCCTCCTTTGCAGTAGCCTTGTCACTCACGTACTGAAGATGCGGGATAGAGATGGTGTTGACAAGCAACCTGTAGGCCTACCTGTCCTTCTTCTTCCACTCCTCATACGCCGCAAGTACAACTGCAGAAGAACCTGCATCAGCTACACCCTTTTACAACGTCTTCCCCGCCACCTCCTGCGTTGCAGTGATGCCTTTTGCTTTGGAACTGGAGCTGGCTCGTCGCCGCTCACCTTCTCCCACAAGCCCCTCTCCTCAAAAAGGAGGCGGGTACGGATCTTCCAAAACGTGAAGTTGGCACGTCCCTCCAGCCTCTCCAAAGGTTGGGCTGCTGTTACAACTCCAGCTGCTGCCATTTTGAGCCTTGATTATGCTAAGCGCTGCCCTTGGATGGCGGCGCTACCCCTGCTTCTGCTGCTGCTTCTACCTGAAATCTGTCTGACAGGAAATGGACTGTAGATACCAGCAGACTTGGAATTTTGAAAAACTGAGCCCACCTCTGGAAATTTCAGCTCAAAACCTTTCAGATCGACCCATAAAACAGGGTCATCAACAGGGGATTTTGAAAGATATGCCCTCTTGAAAACAGGGTATGCTTCTGCTCCTACTCCAACTCAGACCAGCCAGCTTGTAAACAGTGTTTCTCCCAAACGAATCAATGGATTGCAAATATTTTTGCTTCAATAGAAAGCTTAGAAAAAATAATACAATTCGCATGTGCCACTTTTTTGTTTTGACAAAGAAACAAGAGAGTTATGGTCATCACAAGGCGACAGTCTTACTCATAGACAAGAGTGTAGCCCCGGCCGACCTCGTTTTGAGCATAAGTCTCAATCCGACCGTTGGATCTTTGCCATCTTGAGTTCCTTAGAAGCCTTGTCTCTTGAACTTGAAGATCCAGTGATTGATCTTAAAATCTGGTGAAGGTGTTACCCCAACCCGTCATTCTCAAAGTGACGGCCTGTGCTGGCTGAAAGTGGCAGAACTTGGCTCTGATACCAAATGTTGGAACTTGAGGAGAGAGGGAGCCTTGGAGCAGCGAGCATGTGTGATTGGAAGGGCATCACTTGTGCTGAAGAATGGATGTTCAATCACTCAAAATCATGGAGTACATATAGAGCTAGATTTTTGGCAAATCAGCCCTTTCACAAGCCACACCACTTAGCCATTGAGGCTAAGGCTCACCCACTAGAGTCCATAATCTTACACAAGGGAGGAAATCAGCCTAGCAATCAGGCTGACCACTCACACACGACCTAGAGAGCTAGAGAATGCTCTCATAGTACACTCCTAGTGGTCACATAACCCACAAACCCATGGAGAATCGCCATGTATCCATGGCTAGCACACAAGGATCTCACCTCACCTAAAAAGTAAGGAGAGGTACCTTTATCCTAGTCAGCACACTCTGACAAGGCAATCCTAAGACCAAGGACCTTTTTAGATATTTCTCCCATCAGGTCTTGACCCTGGATCTCTTGCCTTTTTCTTTTCTTAGGCTAAGGCATGGAGCCATCACCCATGCCCACCCAGACATCGACGGTCCATGACCCCTGAAACTTCGAAAATTCATATCTCCCAATCGGACCGTTGGATAGGCCTCAAACTTGGACCGTAGATATTTTGCTACCTGATCTTTCCAATGGTGAAGTGGGATCGGCGATCGGAGCAGGCATCTGGTACTTTCTGGGAACTTGCTCCTATTGACCTGAAACTGAGCCAGATGGCTCCTTTCCCAACAGCAGATACAACAGCCTCATCAGCAGAAGCAGAGGAGGGAGATGTAGGACCACCACCAGCAGTAGTGGTACCAGCAGCACCGCGCCAACCGCTTGCTAACACTCTAGTACCAGGTCGCAGGTACTCTCTTAGGGTGCGTTACAAGCCTGGTGAGCGTGGCCATTTCTTGATGCTGTAAAAACCAGAACAGATTAACGTCGTAGTTGTAGCATATTTAGATGAGCCAACGTATACAAGGAGGCCATGGCTGCACCGGATGCAACTGATTGGGCACAAGTCGTGCAGCAAGAGATACAGTCGCAGCTGGACAACGGCACGTGGGAGCTGACTCAGCATCCACCTGGACGTGAGGTGATCAAGTACAAGTCGATGTAAAAGAAGAAGCGGGGAGCAGATGGTAACCTGGAAAAGTACAAGGCGAGGCTGGTCGCCAAGGCCTACTTGTTGTAGGAGGGCATCGACTAGACAGAAACGTTTTCCCCTGTTGCAAAGTTTGCCTCTGTGCGCATGCTCCTCTCTTATGAAGTAGCTGAGGACTTCGAAGTTCACCACATGGATGTCAAGACAGCATTCTTGAATGGTGATTTGGAGGAGGAGATCTACATGGAGTAGCCGGAGGGGTTCGTCATGGATGGCCAAAAGAACCTGGTTTGCAAGGTGCAAAAGTCGTTGTACGGCCTCAAGCATGTTAGGAAAGGAGCCATCTGGCTCAGTTTCAGGTCCACAGGAGCAAGTTCCAGGAAAGTACCAGATGCCTGCTCCGATTGCCAATCCAATTTCACCATTGGAAAGATCAGGTGGCAAAATGTCTTCGGCCCAAGTTTGAGACCGAGCCAACGGTCGGATTGGGAGATATGAATTTTCGAAGTTTCGGGGGTCATGGACCGTCGATGTCTGGGTGGGCATGGGTGATGGCTCCATGCCTTAGCCTGAGAAAAGAAAAAGGCAAGAGGTCCAGGATCAAGACCTGATGGGTGAAATATCCAAAAAGGTCCTTTGTCTTAGGATTGCCTTGTCAAAGTGTGCTGACTAGGATAAAGGTACCTCTCCTTACTTTTTAGGTGAGGTGAGATCCTTGTGTGCTAGCCATGGACACATGGCGATTCTCCATGGCTTTGTGGGTTATGTGACCACTAGGAGTTTGCCATGAGAGCATTCTCTAGCTCTCTAGGTCGTGTGTGAGTGGTCAGCCTGATTGCTAGGCTGATTTCCTCCCTTGTGTGAGATTATGGACTCTAGTGTGTGAGCCTTAGCCTCCATGGCTAAGTGGTGTGGCTTGTGAGAGGGCTGATTTGCCCAAGCTCTAGCTCTATATGTACTCTATCATTTTGAGTGATTGAAAAACCATTCGTCAGCACAAGTGATGCCCTTCCAATCACACATGCTCGCTGCTCCAAGGCTCCCTCTCTCCTCAAGTCCCAACATTTGGTATCAGAGCCAAGTTCTACCACTTCCAGCCAGCACAGGCCGTCACTTTGAGAGTGACCGGTTGGGGTCGCACTTTTACCAGATTTGACAATCAAACACTATATCTTTAAGTTCAAAAGACAAGCTTTCCAACGAGCTCAAAATCACGAAGATCTAACAGTCGGATCCAAAGTTATGCTCAAAACGAGGTCGGCCAGGCTACACTCTTCTCTGTGAGTAAGACTGTCGCCTTGTGATGACCATAACTCTCTTATTTCTTTGTCAAATTTAAAAAGTGGCACATGCGAATTGTAGTATTTTTCCAAAGCTTTCTATTGGTTCAAAAATATGTGAAATCCATTGATTCATTTGGGAGAAACGCCGTTTACAAACTGGCTGGTCTGAGTTGGAGTTGGAGTACAAGCATACCCTGTTTTCAAGAGGGCATATCTTTCAAAATCCCCTGTTGATGACCCTGTTTTATGGGTCGATCTGAACGGTTTTGAGCTGAATTTTCCAGTGGTGGGCTCAGTTTTTCAAAATTCCAAGTTTGCTGGAACCTACAGTCCATTTTCTATCAGACAGATTTCTGGCAGAAGCAGCAGCAGAAGCAGGGGTAGCGCCGCCATCCAAGGGTAGCGCTGAGCATCACCAAGGCTCAAAATGGCAGCAGCTAGCGTTGTAACAGCAGCCCAGCCTTTGGAGAGGCTGGAGGGACGCGCCAACTTCATGTTTTGGAAGATCTGTACCCGCCTCCTTTTGGACGAGAGGGGTTTGTGGGAGGTGGTGAGCGGCGACGAGCCGGCTCCAGTTCCACAGGCAAAAGGCATCACCGCAGCGCAGGTAGTGGCGGGGAAGACGCCGCAAAAGGGTGCAGCTGATGCGGGTTCTTCTGCAACTGTACCAGCGACGTACGAGGAGTGGAAGAAGAAGGACTGGCAGGCCTACAGGTTGTTTGTTAACACCATCTCCAACCCGCATCTTCAGTACGTGAGTGACAAGGCTACTGCAAAGGAGGGGTGGGACACGTTGTGCAAGAAGTATGAGAGCAAGGATCCTGCATTCCTCATGCTTTTGGAGGAAAAGATGATGGCGCTGAAAATGCAGGGTGGTGAAGGGATGGAGGCGTATCTGGACAGGGTAAAGGAGCTGGCGAAGCTGCTGAGAGCGGCTGGCAATTCTGTGGAAGAGACGCGCTTCATCTTCCTCTTGCTGAGGGGACTCCCAACTAGCTACGACACGGTACGAGAGACGCTGGAGTGCCAGCCAACTCTCGACCTCGACTTCATCTGCACACACCTGGTGCAGGTTGAATTACGTCGCAATGCGGCAAAGCGCAATGGCGGCAGCAGCAGTGAAGCAACTTTCATGGCCATGGGCTCACGCAACCAGCAGCAGCGGCAGTCTGGGCAGCAGAGAGGCAAGAAGAAGGGCAAGTGCCACTATTGCCAGAAAGAGGGGCACTACAAGAAAGAGTGCTTCAAGTTCAAGAGGGACCAGAAAGAGCAGCAGCAGCAGGAACAGCAGCAAAAGCAGCAATCTCCACAGCAACAGCAGCAGCAGTCACAACAACGCCAGTAGCAGCAGCAGCAGCAGAACTAGACTAGCGTGCGCCATTTTGGTAACATGAACGTCGCCAAGGAGGTGCGCGACCGCCTCTTCACGGCGAAGTCTGACATGTCGCAGAAGGAAAAGGCGGATCTGGCGTGGTACAAGGACTCGGGGTGTACCAAGAGTCTGACGCACCACAAGGAGTGGTTCACATAGCTGCTCTCCATTCCTCCTCGGCCGATTGCTTTGGGTGATGATCGGGTGGTGTATGCTGAGGGGATTGGGATTGTGGAGATGTGGTTGGAGACCCCGCGTGTGTTGGATCTTGAGGAGAGAGAGAGCCTTGGAGCAGCGAGCATGTGTGATTGGAACGGCATCACTTGTGCTGAAGAATGGTTGTTCAATCACTCAAAATGATGGAGTACATATAGAGCTAGAGCTTGGGCAAGTCAGCCCTCTCACAAGCCACACCACCTAGCCATGGAGGCTAATGCTCACACACTAGAGTCCATAACCTCACACAAGGGAGGAAATCAGCCTAGCAATCAGGCTGACCACTCACACACGACCTTGAGAGCTAGAGAATGCTCTCGTGGCACACTCCTAGTGGTCACATAACCCACAAACCCATGGAGAATCGCCATGTGTCCATGGCTAGCACACAAGGATCTCACCTCACCTAAAAAGTAAGGAGAGGTACCTTTATCCTAGTCAGCACACTCTGACAAGGCAATCCTAAGACCAAGGACCTTTTTGGATATTTCTCCCATCAGGTCTTGACCCTGGACCTCTTGCCTTTTTCTTTTCTCAGGCTAAGGCATGAAGCCATCACCCATGCCCACCCAGACATCGACAGTCCATGACCCCCGAAACTTCGAAAATTCATATCTCCCAATCCGACCGTTGGATCATTCTCAAACTTGGACCGTAGACATTTTTCCACCTGATGTTTCCAATGGTGAAGTCGGATCTGCGATCGGAGCAGGCATCTGGTACTTTCCTGGAACTTGCTCCTGTGGACCTGAAACTGAGCCAGATGGCTCCTTTCCCAACAATCTCCCACTTTGCCGCAGTCAGAGTGGGCTGAGTCCACATGCCTTCATGCAGAACTGCTGCTTCTCACGGGTCACTGGCTTGGTGCAGAAGTCAGCGACCTGCTTGCTGGTTGGAGTAAACTCCAGCTTGATAGCACCCTCCTGCACCATGTGCCTGATAAAATGATATGCGATATCAATGTGCTTGGTTCGTGCATGGTGCTCAGGATTCTTGGCGAGTGCGATTGCGCTTTGGTTGTCGACGCGCATAAGAACTGGAACTGGTGCACTCCCACTCATCTCTGCCATGAGACGTTGGAGCCAAACCGCTTCCTTGGCTCCAAAGCTGAGAGATACGTACTCAGCTTCTGTACTCGAGGTGGCCACGACCACCTGCCGCTTGCTGCACCAGCTGATGGCTCCACCATTAATGAGGAACACATGTCCAGAGATGGACTTGCGGTCCTCAGGGTTTGAAGCCCAATCTGCGTCTGTGTAGCCGATGATGCTGTTGTCATTGCCGTTGTAGGTGATGCTGATGTTGATGGTTCCAGCAAGGTAGCGGAAGATCCGCTTCACTGCCTTCTGGTGCTCCGGTCCGGGATTAGCCATGTGCTGGCTCACAGCGCTCACAGCCTGTGCGAGGTCCGGCCTGGTTGCCACCATCAGGTACATGAGACTGCCGACGGGGCTCTGGTACTTTTGCCGCTCAGCTGCATTTGCTTCTCCATTGAAGCTCACGAGGTACTGCCGCGTCTCCAGCGGCGTGCCGATGGGTTTTGCCTCTGCCATGCCGAACCGCTGCAAAACATCCTTGATGTAGCGACTTTGCTGCAGCGAGAGAGAGCGTGACTTGCGGTCACGTGTGATCTGGATACCGAGGAAGTATGATGCTTCCCCGAGATCAGACATCTGGAAGCGCTCCTGCATGGCTTCCTTGAACTCCTGCAGTGCAGACATGCTGTTAGAAAGGAGGAGCATGTCATCCACATAGACAATGATGATGAGGATCTCATGCTCATGCTGCCAGCGATACACACTGTAGTCACACTCGTTACGCTCAAACCCCATGCACTGCAACGCCGCATCCAACTTCTGGTTCCAACCACGCGACGCTTGCTTGAGGCCGTACAGCGACTTCTGCAGCTTGCAGACCAGGTGCTCCTGGCCATCCATGACGAACCCCTCCGGCTGCTCCATGTAGATCTCTTCCTCCAAGTCACCATTCAAGAATGCCGTCTTGANATCCATGTGGTGAACCTCGAAGTCCTCAGCTGCTGCATAAGAGAGGAGCGTGCGCACAGAGGCAAACTTTGCGACGGGGGCAAACGTTTCTGTGTAGTCGATGCCCTCCTGCTGCGAGTAGCCCTTGGCGACCAGCCTCGCCTTGTATTTTTCCAGGTTACCATCTGCTCCCCGCTTCTTCTTGAACACCCACTTGCACTTGATCATCCTACGTCCTGGTGGACGTTCAGTTAGCTCCCACGTGCCGTTCTCCAGCTGCGACTGTATCTCCTGCTGCACGGCTTGCGCCCAATCTGCTGCATCCGGTGCAGCCATGGCCTCCTTGTATGACGTTGGCTCATCTGAATCTGCTGCAACTGCGACGTTCATCTGTTCTGGTTTCTGTAGCATCCAGAAATGGCCGCGCTCACCAGGCTTGTAACGCACCCTAAGAGGGTACCTGCGACCTGGTGCTGGAGCGTTAGCGGGTGGCTGGCGCGGTGCTGCTGGCACAACTGCTGCTGCTGGTGGTGCTACATCTCCCTCCTCTGCTTCTGCCGATGAGGCTGCTGTGTCTGCAACATCAGACATGGGAGAGTAGAGTGATTCTCCCACTGTCACAGTAGAGGAAGGATCGGGAGAAACTGGGTCAGGAAGAATTTCTGCTCCAACCGTCTCGTCAGCTGCTGGTTCTGCTGCCTCTTCACACACGATGTTGGTGCCGATGACGTTGCTCTCATTGAAGACGACATCCCTGGAGATGATGACGTGGCCTGTATCCCTCTCGTAGAGGCGATACGCCTTGCTTGCCACGTCGTAGCCAATCATCAGCATCTG
>SZWC01008518.1:64542-81659 GCA_023375785.1 Penium margaritaceum | reverse complement strand
AGGCACAGGCACAGACAGGCACAGGAACGGGCACAGGAACGGGCACGGGCACGGGCACGGGCACGGGCACGGGCACGCGCACGAGCACGGGCACGGGCACGGGCACGGGCACAGACACGGGCACGGGCACAGGCACAGGTACAGGCACAGGCACAGGCACAGACACAGGCACAAGCACATAGGCAAGGCGCAGGTGCATGCATAAGCGCAGGCATATGCAAATGCACATGCATAGGCGCAGGTCGAAGGGCAGATACAGGCAGCAGAGGCGCACGTGCATGCACAGCCACTTGCACAGGCACGCACACTAAGGACAAGCAAAGGCACTTCAACTTGGGAAGCTCCCCATGGCCCACATTCCAAATACAACACATGGCCCACACTCCAGATGCAACACATGGCCCACATTCCAGATGCAACACATGGCCCAAATTCCAAATGCGCCCCATGGGCCATCTTCCAGATGCAACCCATCGCCCATATTCCAGATGCAACCCATCGCCAATATTTCAGATGCAACCCATGGTAAGAACCCCTGCTACACATTTTGCACGTGATGCCACTGGCGGTGGCACGGGGTGCTGATGTGTGCCGTGCGCAACTGCATGGTGGCAACGCCAGGCTGCATTGGACCATGCGGAGCTGACAAGGCCAAGCACGGGTGGGTGCAATGCCGTACGTGACCGGACGACAGCAAACACGATGGCAAGCACGGTGGCATGTCATGGTTGCAGCTTGAGCCATGCTTACGTTGAAACGGATCGATGAAGGGAGAAGGAGCTGCTGGTGCTGCTGCTGCTGCTGAACCAGCTCCTGCTACCCTTGTCGGAGCACAGCAGAGAAGGGTGCTCGATATCAGGAGCAAGCCCAGGGTACTGAAAGAGGGGAGGGAGGCGCGGTAGGGTGGCGCCATTCTGCGCCCTTGAGCTCCGTAGGGAGCAAAGGGGCTGGGAAGCCGGATACTCTCCGAAGTCAGAAGCTTCTGCCTTTGATTCTGCTCTGTTTCCTCACCAGCCGAAAAGGAGTGCGACGAAACAAGCTCGTCTGATCCAGATCGGAAACTACTGCGAAATGGGACAGTCTAGTGTCGTTCCGATAACTGGTCCAGTCAAATAGGGGGTGCCGCGACATCATCAGCATCCGGACATCACCCAATGGGGACACTGGAGGTTTCGATGATCATTGGCGGACAAAAGAACGTTCGTGCGTGTGGTCTGGAGCGAACGCGAATCGACCTCGAGAGGCGGCGGCGGTCGGCAACAGTTTCTTGGGTCAAAACCTTCAAATAGTGCAACTTTGCTAGGCAAGACCACAGCCAGTGCCTCAATCCGTGGCTTCTACGTGTATTTTGACCACATTGACTACTCAAAAAGCATGTTATCACTTGATCAAACAGTGTCTTTTGTAACTACCAAATCAGGATTTATTCATGCAATTGTTTAACCTTAATGGTAATCGACATCTACTTTCAACAGACCATAAAGCAAGGAACCACACCAACATGATCTCGTTGAAATCCACAACCATGTATCACAAAATTACTTCCAACAATATGTTAAACCACATTGAATGAAATCGAGGAGTCACCAAAAACGGAAAATTACAAACCATACATGAACAAAGCTATACTCTCCTCACATGAAACAATTCACAAAGAAAATAAACCAAAACTAGTCATATTGAAAGACATCTCCAAAACTTATAGGAATCTCAACCTCATTGACAAGGTACTCAATCCAAATCAAACTAGACATAAGCCAAGAAAGACATAAAATTTAGGGAATAATGAAGAAATAAAATTTACATGAAAAAATATTGCAAAAGAACTTATAAAAAAACATAGCTTCTTTGTTTTCCAACCAAATGCAACGTTAACAAATGCTTCCAGCTTTCGAATCCTAATACTTAGTCTCCCATGCACAAAAAACACAATTGGAGCAAAACCATTAGGACCAATATGATGGTTCCAAATGTCAGAAAACATGGTATGTTTGATAAGAATTCATGGTCATGTAAAGACAATGATACAAAAACCAAAATGGTTATTTCATAAGCAAGGAAAACATACTCATGAAAGCGGAGAGATAATTTTCTTAGAAAAGGAATAAATAGCTTTTTTCATGCTAATTTTTCACCTCCATGTCCATTAAATCCAATTTTGCAGAGGCCATAAAAAAAGAAGCCAAAGTAATATGATATCTCAACTCACAACCACAAATCACAGGAGAGAGATATCTTTGGCAAAAATCAATAACCAACAAAGTAGCCACAACATATGCGTACAAGAGATAAAATATTGAAAATCCCTAATGCTTCTCGCATGCATTCATTCAGAAATCCTCATTAAAGCCAAGATAATCACATTCACATTTGAAGCCATGTCTTCTAAATATATGCGTGCCTAAATGTAGATGAAAAGAAACGTCCTCTTAATGAAGGAAAACCAATTATGATGAAAAACCAATTTGGTAAAAGGTAACATGAAATCCTTCACAAATGGTGCAATAGTAAACGTGCCATAGAAGAAGTAACTTAGAAAATAAAAATTATTATTTGTTTCCAAACCCAATACAACAATGTGTTATGTGAAATTTTTGTTTAAAATTTAAAAGCCTCTTAACTTTTCTAAGGTGTAGAAAAAAAGACAATAACTACGAGTGATGAGAAATACCAGTTTTAATGGGTGGGTTAGACTTCAATAATCTTTTTGGACGCCCTAAAATACTTCCAACAAGTCACCTTTTTCTTATCTTCACAAGGAAGAGGGAACTTGGCATGGGCCATATCTCATTTGGCTAGTGACCCTTCAGTTGCAAGTGCATCTTCAACCTATTTTTAACCCTTCACCTTCAAGGTAACCCTACAACTACCAAGTGAACCTAAGAGTTTACTTTAAGCATACTCTAACTCTCTAACTCCTGCCTTCAGCACTTGGACCTTAAATAGTGTACGGAGTGTTGGAATATGATTGGGGTAGGGGATAAAACTCGTGCCAATTTTGGACAAGCTAGGGTCTACTAGTCTAGTACGGTTGGAAGTAGACAAAAATGCTTCCGAATCCTTGTCTTTCTACTGTGCACTGAAAATTTTAATTCAATCCAGATAGTTTGGATTTGATGCTTAGTGAAAAAATGATGTTTCTACAAATACACACTCAAATTCAAACAATGATTGTAATCAAATTCACTGGACGGTATCCTTTACCAACTTGTGTACATTTTCGAAGGAGAAGCTCTTGCGTTAACTCTAGCTCTCCATCATTGACTTCACTTTGTTGCCGTATACATGACCTCTTTCATGAATTAATACAGCTATAAAGGTTAGCCCCTAAAGTGAAAGATGAACTTTGAATGTGGAACAACTGCAAGCATTGAAACATGGTTAGACATAGATAAACTAGTTGGATTTGAGGTAGTAGAAGTGGGCTTCTTAAGTATTCTATGGTCTTCAAGTGTAGCATGGCAGTGCCACGCTGACCGGTCAAAGGAGCCACGTGGCACAAGCGGGGTCACCTGCGACTATGGGCGGTTGGACGAGATGGCTTGAGGGTCGAAGACCCTCGAGCACCGCGGTTTTGGCCTACTTCGTGAAGGATTCCGTCGAATCCACTACATTGGTATCAAAGCTCCAGAGCTCGAATCCCACATCGGGATTACCGAAGATGCCGAGGCGGCTCTCACTCCTAGTGGGGGGGAGTGTAGCCTTGCAGTGGCACGCCGACCGGTCGAAGGAGCCACGTGGCTCGAGCGGGGTCACTCAGAACTATGGGCGTTTGGACGGGATGGCTTGAGTGTCGAAAACCCTCTAGCACACTTGAAGACAATATCTATTTCACATCCTAATGTGAGAGTGAGAGCCAGCAATGTGCATAGGGATCTCTGTACATCCATGATTCATATGTCCCTCATATATTTAACTTCAACTTAGGATGTGTAATAGATATTGTCTTCAAGTGCGCTTTCACCCATAAATGTCCTAGTTTTCATAACATGGTATCAGAGCAAGATGGTGTCCATTCACCAACAACGTGTAGAAGAACCACAAGCACCATGGATAAAGTAGAAGACATTTTATTTCTACAATATTAGGAATTCATAAAATGGATGACACATGATGAAACAAACAATATATAGAAATCTTTACATTCGCTAACCAATATAGTGGGTAGATGAAACAAAAAATTTAGGAGATTAAGCCTCATTATACCCAAATTTATAAAACATGCAACCATGAAATAGAAGAAGCTGACATGCGAAGGAAGCAAGAGAGTTTATGACCTCAACCACTGAAAGAAAACCTGATCAGGACAAGGGAAGAGCGGAATAGATGGTCTCTCACATGTACCAAGAAGCTGATATTTGCATGATTAACCTGATGCAACAATGTGCACAAGTACCAACCCCAATGGAACCTAATCCAACCTCGAACACTTTATCATATAGCACCTTAGCCTACACCTCTCAATTCTCTTGCACCTACCATAGGAGTACATCAATTGCCTCTGACTCCCTACTCTTTACACTTACGGATCATTCCAGCCATATCTAGTTCCCTTCAAGTAGAAAAGATCAGTACAAAGAAGTCAACGACTACATTGCTCTTATGGACCCTTACTTTTGAAGCAAAATTTCATTCATTCAAGCGGTGGTAGTTTTTAATGGTCACTAAAAACCTCCTGACCTATGAAAAAAACGAAACTCCCGTAAACAACTAATTACTACAACCTCGTGGCAGACATTTTCCCTTGAAAAGTGTGGTACCAGGCATCCAACAAGCTCTCCGCGTGTAAAAACATACAACCAAATCCAACTACTCTACATGAAAATATCTCAATTACGAATACTAGGCTAGCGATACCACCTCAACCCTATCTCCTTAAACAAATCTCTCACATCCAAACCCACCAAATGAATGGTAACTTCAAAATCTACATCAACAGAGTAAAGGATATTTGCTACGTGCTAACTACTAAGATTCACCTCTTACAGAAGCCCTATTTGTATCTTATATCATGAAAAATCTTCGAAACAAATGCAGAGCTGTGAAGGAAATACTTTGCAACATTGCGAATGACCTCTTAATTGAAAATAGTTTCTACAAAATGCTACTTGAAGAAAAATATGACAAGTAATTTTACCAACACCACGAGCAAGTACTAATGGATCTTACTCACTATGGCTCAAATATGTCCTCGAGAGTAAATATGAATTTGTACTCTGCCTCCTTGTTAATATTGTAGTGCATATCACCAAATAATATCACCTTAAGCTCACCTCGCCAATAGTAGTGGAAATATATTGCAATCATATGGAGATATTGTAGCACAAAGGGCCAAATTTCTACACGTCATAATGGCATCAACACAGAGGACATAAAGGCCAACAGAATGACAAGAAGGAGGACCTACCATGTAGGAATGAGCTCTTCACTTCTGAACCAGGGAGGAGAAGCAAGATGAGGAAGATAAGGAGGAATAATACCCCAAACATGGAGAGGAAACATGATATTATGTGAGAAAACATTATGACCTAGAACCATGGAAATTAACTTCTTTGGTATCTCATGCAACCTTTTTTCCATGGAAAACTGATGATGAAAGGACTACAACGTACCACAAAAAAAAATGTAGAGGTGCTTCTATTAAATGTTGAAATGTAATTTTATGAATTGAATTTTCCATTGAAGTGATAAGAAATTGAAATACCTGAACAAAATCAATACTACATATTGCACATTACATGATGTTCCATATTCCATAGATTCTTGCCTTTCTAGCCATATTTGTATTCTAGGTCACGTATAATCATGTATATGAAGGTGGTTAATATAAATTCATACATAATGTGGTTTGATGATTCCATGAAGTTTCCTTAATTTTCAGTATTTGTTTTATTAATTTATCCAAAAATTGATTCATTTTATACAAAAATGCCACCTACATCTCATGACACCTACCTATCTTAATGTTTAAATTTATTGTCACACCAAATTCAATCTACTTAGATACTGTAGCGTACGAGCCATTTTTAGAATTAAAAATGGCGTTTAAATATAGTTCCCGGGTTTCGGGGGCTCGAGACCAATTTCTGGACGAGTTGAGGCCCGAAAAATAATCTTGGGCTAGAGTCCAGTTCGACTCTAGCCCGTATTTGGTCCATAGGCCAGATTTAAGGCAAGAGGAGTGCCGCGATGGAAGATCCATCGCATCACTCCTCCTCCCCTCTAGTTGGCCGCTAGGGTCCTGTTCCCACGTTGATGTGCCACGTGGAACGATAGGGTTTTAGGTTGCATGTTTAAAAAAATGCCCTATGACGACTACGTCAATTCGTGGCGCGGTTCGTCTCAGCCAAAATTGTTGAGGCGACCATTTGCTCCTTCTCCTGAGACTATTCTGAGGGCCTACGTTTTGGTTCTGCAGTTAGTCGTAAAACAGCCCATGGCTGTTAGAGATATCAAGATTTAAACAATTATGTTTTGGATAAAATCAAGAGAATTACATTAAAATGTACCTTGAATGGAAGAAAAGAGAGGTTGCCTTCATTTTGAAGGTTCATCCTTGAACTTGTTTCGAATTGCTTGATCTTCATTTATGATTGCATTTTCCCTTCATTTTGATCTAGATAATTTCATGCAATTTTTTGGAAATATTTCTAAAATTTTGTTTTAATGTGGCAAGGTTTAATCCATTATGCTTGGTGGCGTGCTCGTGCCATAAAGTCATATGTTTGGGTATTTAAATTTTGAATTATTTTTACATTGTTTTACTTCAGTTTTTTTCAAGGAATATGATATTTGTAAGGGCGGAGTGACATATACCCCCAGTTTCGCACAATAAGTCCCATACGCCCCTCCGTCGGAGCGATAAGCCTCATCCGCCCCTCCGTTGGAACGATAAGCCCCATTCGCCCCTCCCTCGGAGCGATAAGCCTGATCCGCCCCTCCGTCGGAGCGATAAGCCTCATCCGCCCCTCCGCTGGCACGATAAGCCTCATTCACCCCTACCCATGAACAATAAGCCCCATATACCCCCTAGAAGTTGCGAACTCCTAATGTGACGGTACATGGTTAATGTTTGTTCTGGAGAAGGGTGTCTTGGTATTATTATTTCACTTTTCCGATGATTTGCTCCTGATTTCGTATAACCGGACGGCACGAAAGTACTTGACACCAGTGCATGTGTGTGATGTCGACGATGTTAACATTTCGTTTGACGAAAATGTGGGGTGCAGTGTGGTTCACGTGCTCTTTTTATGTGGGTATGTTTTTTTTTCTTCATATGTGAACGAGACCGGAAACCCGTAAATCCAGTCACCGGAGGTGTGCATGGTCGTATGAACCGCACATGCACTATCGTCGTCACATCGAAACACCCCCTGCGCCATCGTCGTCCGTAAGCTAGCAAGGTTCATGCACAGGCATGGAAACGTGATGCCGAGCCTAACAACGGTTTGGCCAGCGCAGCAAGCGGTCACCGTCCAATGACATTGCACCGCTGGACTATCCGACAGCTGTCTGTGTCGCAACTTCCGCGGCACGCCTTTATGAGCTGCCGTGCACATCACGCTGTCACATCCTTTCAACCGCCGGTGGCCATGGGCATGCCCATGGGTTCCCGACTGCATGGGGTAATATATGGTGCAGCCGGATGACTCAGACATGCACAGAAGAGGCGGAGGTTGTGTGTGAAAAATGGAAAAGGCGGACAGTGCCCTAATCCTACGTGTCCACTATTCCTCGGATTGTCCGCCACTCGCACGCCATGTTTCGGCAGGGTACCTCTCGAGTTTCATCCAGTGTCATTCAGTTTTGCGTCGTCATCGTCGACGGCATCACCACTCTCTCTGACGATGCTGCCTCTGCTCTTGCTTCCATCGTGAACACGGGATGGTGGACGACCAAGTCGCGGAGGCCGCCAGTAAACCTAACCTGGAGGGTAGATGGGATAAATAGCATTGTTTTTTAGCACCATATACCCTCCGTTTCAGATGGATTTCCAAGAACACGCGTGGCTCGTTACCACACGACCAAGTGCTCACGAGAACGGTCCTCCGTATGCTGAAGGACCAGCAGCGCGGTGGTACCCCGATAACCCACAGCCGAACGACCCATCAGGTGCGTTTGAGGATGTTATGTTTTGGTTGACTCGGGATTGGTGCGATGACTGGTGGGCCCGCCGGTTTGACGAGTGGGACGCCCCCCCACAGACCCAACCCCAGGATGAACCTCCCCGTGCTCCTGGGTCCCCCGATGTCCGGGAAGCCGGACCGGTTAGGTTTAGCATGGGGCGCCGTCGCGTCCTGTCCGTCCCTCATGGCCACCTTGGTAATGCTCAGTTTGAGCTCTTCACGCTTCTTGAGTTTGCTCTTCTTAGGAAGATGTAGACAGTGTGGATGGTGGTTTGTTTACCCTCTTCTGCTTATGCCTCTACTGTCCAGTAAACCTTTCTTTTCCCTTGCCATTGTTTGTCATGTGTGCATGGACAGGTGACTCGGATGACGAACCGTGCCACAGCCCAAAGAAGCTGAAGGGGATGCCGAAGGAGCCAGCAGCGGGTATGTTCTTCCAGAACATGAATGCAGCCCGAGCATTCGTGGAGGACTACGCAGTTGACAACCGGTTCGGACTGAAGTGGGTCCGCAGTGAGCCTGCAAGATTCCACGTCACTTGCTCCGAGGCGAAAACCAAGGGTTGTACCTGGCTCTTGCGCGCACGTGTGACTTCCAAGTTCGGCGACGTCACAGTCTCCCACTACGAGGACGGACACAAGTGTGTCCCCAAAATCGGCCGCGGGGAATCCGGTTCGCCAGAAGGGTTGGGTGGCCCGGAAAATCTCGGAAACTCTACAGCGCGACCCTACTGCCTCAACGGCCACCCTGCGTCAAGTGCTGCACGAGCGGACCGGCATCAACGTTTCCAACAACACGCTTTACCGCGCAAAGACACAGGCCCAAGAGAGCTTGATGGGCAAGAAGACGGAGACGTGGAGTCTTTTCCCGTCATACATTGAGGAGGTGCGTATGGCGGATGCATGGAACCTGCCGCAACACTTGGTTGTCACTTATTTTACAATTGACGGGTGTATATCCGCACTTTTTGTGTGCAGTTGAAACGCGATGACCCAGGGACCCACGCCGTCACGCACAAGGACAAGAACGACGCGTTTCTCTGGGCTTTCGTCGCGCCGGGAGCTGCCAGGATCGGGTTCCAACACAGCCGCTGCATCCTCACCATGGATGCAACATCCCGGAAAAACGGGTACAAGCAGGTTTTGCTGCTAGCCTAATTTTTTTACGCGAACGACCATGCCGTGCCGATGGCATGGGCACTGGCACCGACTGAGGACGAGAAGAGCTAGAATTTGTTTTGCGCCCAGCTTGCCCTTGCATATCCCACAGCTGCTTTGGCGGGCACAAGCATCATCACAGACAGGGAGAAGGTTCTCGAGAAAGCTTTGAAGAAGTACTGCTGCTACGCACACGTACTGCGCATGGCAATTGCGCGAAAACGTGCGCACTTCCTACGACAAGAAAGCCGCTCACTAGGTGTGGAAAAGTGCGCACGCACTCAACCCCGACCAGTGGGAGAAGGCTACCCGACACCTGCGGCAAGTGAGTGCTTCAGCTTACGCATACCTCTTTGGCAGGTCAAGTGAAGATGGTTCTTTGGTGGGGGGTGTTCCGCTAGAGAAGTAGACACGCCTCCATTGCCCTTTGGGCAGGGGGGGCCACACCACGTCCAACGCTGCTGAAAGCTAGAATGCGCGCATCGCTGCCCATCGGAAGCTGTATCCTTACTACTGCTTTGTCAGCATCTTGCCCTTCGTCCAACGCATGTTCTGTGCTTGATGTGCTCAGGTAGAAGCCGTGCAAACGTCCTTGGCCCAAGCACAAGCTGACAAACTACTGCACTGCCTAGTTATGGCTCGAGAGTACATCATGGTCGAGGAGGGGCCACACATTGCAACAATGGAGGGCCCAACGAAAAACCCACGTCAAGTGAACCTCCTTGACAAATTGTGCAGCCGTGGCCAATGGAAGGAGTTCGGCCTGCCCTGTCACCATGCATGCGCATTCTTGCTTGTCAAGCGCATTAACGCAGAAAATCTTGCCGACCCCGGACTCACGCGAATGGCGTTCCGACGTGCCTACAACAACCCCATCCCCTCCCCAGTGGTGAAAAACATCAACCCCGTGGAACCACTGTGGTTGCAACCCGGACCAAGGCGTGGGAAGGGACACCCATGAAGTGCAAGGAAAGACCGTGAGACTCTGCGCAAGAAAAACTTCATCTGCCCACGCTATGGGCAGAAGGGCCATACAAGGACACGCTACAAAAACCCGCCTGCTCCCAGCCCCGCAGAGGCCGCGGCGAGGGGGCATGAAGTGCTTGGTCTCCCAGTTGTTGCTGCACAATCATCAGTAGCCTTAGATGCCCCACTTGCAGCGTATGCAAGTGGTGAAGTGGAGTACGATCCCGCGGCTCCGCCAAGGGATGAAGACGATGATGTTGATGACGGTGCTGAAAGTGATGACTCTGGTGCATACTTCCCTCCTCCTGGTGATGATGGTGAGACGGTGACGCAGGATGAGTACACCTAACTCTTGGATGAGGAGGAGAGAGAGTGGGAGGAGACGTACGAGGAGGCTGAGTGAGGTACGTACATGTTTTCACTGTCCTTGTGTCCTCCTTCCATTCACATGTCCGTGCAACTTGCCTTATGAGCTTCCAATACCTAATACTGTCTTTTGTTTATGTGAAGGATGAAGTGTGCTGGACATTGGACATTGAACAGACCATTCTGAGAGATTGCTCCCACTACAGCAGGAGAGGGGGGTTTCGGGTTAGGCAGAAGGTTAGAGTCTGGATTAGGGGGAAGGGGACCAGTGGAGTGCATCTTCTGAGAAGCAGAAGTGGTGGCCAACATTCAGACACGCCTGACGAGGTATTCTACGATGTTGAGCACTGTCAGCCATGGGAGGAGCTCTGTCCTGTGTGTGACATTGTGCAATTTCTCCGGGGATTGAGTCGTGATCTTTTCGATGAAATCACGTATCCGACCTTCACTGTGTGTGGTGTGTAGGCATGTACCTTTCCTTACATGAAATTTCTCAAGTGAATTCATTCTACTACTTGCATTGCTTTGGATGCGTACTTGTGTAATAGGTAGTGCTGAAACACAACAACATGTTTACTTATGCAAGAAGTACAACAGTGTAATAAGCTTCATGAATGTTGACGTTTTGAAGCAAATGCGTCTCTGTGAACATGGTAAAATTGGAACACATTGTGAAGCATAATGACATACAATGTTATCCAAGCAGGTCATTCAACAGAACAGAAGACTGTATGTATGAACTTGTACAACCACCATCAGGCGAATGAGCACATGATTGCAACATGGAGTAAGAACTATTCTGACTTGTACGTTGTATTCAGAGTGCATCGTTACTGTACACCCTGCCCTACAACATACGCTGAGTAGAATACCTTACACCTAAAGTGTTGCTGAGTATAATGACATTGAGAGGATCACAGTACTAGACTCTCGTAAATAGTACATACCCAACAGCCCAGTACAACGTTACGTTTTTGCAACACATGAATCCTGCTTTGTCTTCCGTAATAGTCATGTAAACGTACAAAACAACCCTAAAGTAGAGGACACTTTGTTGCTTAAATGCACACTAATAATGAGGGAAATGTTGGCATATTGTTAATAATCTCTGAAAGAGTTCAATCCAAAATGCCATGTAGATAATCGTCAATATGACAGAAGACATAGGGAAACGCTGACGTTCATCATAGCCTCGAACATGGGAGTGGCCACACCGATATCCATGGTGCCCAATTCGATGGGCAGTACAACGGGCGAGCATGGGGTGCTTTCATGCCCAACTGCCAACACATGGTGTATGGGTCCTCGGGTGTATTTGGATTGATGATGTCCCATGCGCGCTTTATGTTAGCCCACTCCGCCACCGCATTTCCGTGATCCATGGGCGGAGGGGGGGGGGCACGTTGCGCCAAAAACTGGAAGGATTGTGCACCGGTTGTGGACAGTCACCCCAGCACTACAACAGTGGCAGAGGACGCGTATCCCCAACATTGGACATGTCGCAAGGGGGTTTGCTACGTGTACTGTCGAGTACGGGAGAAGGAAGTAGTCGAATGTGACGAACACTCTTATATATGCAGAGCAAATGTACGGGTTTGAGGTAAAACATGACACGGTTACGGGCAGTGTGTTTGAAAAGCATCAGTCGTCATGTGTGGCCGAGCACACACTGAAGCAGGGAGCCGCAGGTGTCGGGACGGTACCATGCCGGGCCTCTACGCAGACCCAAGCATTTACGTTCGGCAACAGGGTAAGGTTCCGTTCCGTTGTTTGTCCCACGTCACGTCACAAACCATGGGTATATTAGGCTTATTTTACGGTATTTTCCACGGTTCTACTTTGAAACCCGATCGAGGGGTATATGGGGCTTATTGTTCATGGGTAGGGGGGAATGAGGCCTATCGTGCCAGCGGAGGGGCGGATGAGGCTTATTGCTCCGACGGAGGGGCGGATCAGGCTTATCGCTCCGACGGAGGGGCGAATGGGGCTTATCGTTCCGACAGAGGGGCGGATGGGGCTTATTGTTCCGACGGAGGGGTATATGAGGGTCAAGGGTGACAAAACAGGGGGTAATCGGCATTTTCACCGTATTTGTATTTAAGATAAATAATGAAGTTTAAATGAAGAAATAGGACTTTATTGTGGTTTTCTCTTGAATATGTGAATGTATTTTCCTCTTTTTTATCATTCATTAACTACCTAAATAGAAGAATAGTAAAAAGTTTGTGACATTTCTGATTGATCATCTTACAAGTTATCCCACCAAGCAGTTTTTCAATTGAAGAACATCTAAGGTGGCCTGCTTGTAGCCTTGTCCCCACACTTGGTACAAAGAACTTTGCCAAGGGCCAAATTTGTTTATCCTCGACAACCCTCGCTCCAAAAACTGACTTGGACTGTGAAAATCCGTTCCCTTCATTGTAATATTTTTTTTATGAGTTATCCTGAAAATTTGTTTCTCAAAGTAAACGTCTGAGCCCAACTATGTACATGATACGCATGAGGAGAAGTGAAAGACCACCCTGTTTAATGGATCAATAAATATTGAAACCTTTATATCATATAATTTACTAACTGGAATAATTCCTGGAACTATCAACATCAAACGGGAATAACTGCTACTCCAATGTGGCAAAGTTTAAAGTTATACGTTTATGTTGCTTGTACATTTATACTTTTGAGTGTATGATGATAATATTCTTTATTATTTTTCTACGTGCGAATCTCACGCACCTTTTTTTGTTTGGTGTAAGTGCCACAATCTGGTAAAGACAGTCGCATCCATCGGCCGGCACTGTGGAACGACCGTCGGTCTTTGCTGTTCATCTCTGGGTTCAGTTACTCCATGGGCCGTCTTGATTGGATGGGTTGAACAATGCCGGACACAGGCTATATTTGATGCTGGTTTGGACGTTGGGAGTCCTGAAGTTCTGCGCTACCTATCACTCATTCACAGCCATAGTCAAATGTCGTGTTTTTTCTGGTCTGGTCCGGAGGGATTTTTTCCATCCGCGGACAATCTTCGACAACTCTCGATAGCATTGGTGGGGAGAGGTTGTTGAGCCGATGCTGTTCAGCCATTGGTGCACTGTGTTGGACCCGCTTGGTTGGTTGAATGAGAGTCTCAGGTTTCCCACAGCACTAACATCGGGAATAGGAGTGCACTATCTTGAAGACCTTTAGTGCAAAAACTCCGCGGACAGCACGGCCAAGGACGATGGTTGAACTCGCCCAACCATCGATTTCAACCCCATCCAGCCTCGCCCCTCGATCGCCGGTTCGATCGGGAACGGTCATCGAGCAAAGGGTCCCGTTTAGCACCGAGCGGTCGCATCCCCACAGTCGTCTTAGAACTGCATTTGCATGCTCAGTCTGGACCGTTGGATACTCGACGCGATCACGTTCCAGTTTCACTTATGCTAATCCCATGTTTCAGAAATTCTTCTGCTAGCCAGGATAAAATGTGGGCGAGGATGTAGAAACGACAGATGAGACAACGCACCGTTCGCCGAAGCAGCTCGGCGAACGGTTGACTCGCCAGATTCAAACGCAGCATCAACTTTCCCCCGCTAAGGTAGCGCGCGAGGGGAGAGTCGAGGGCGGCAAGAGTGAGGAATCCGCCGCGTTTCCTTCCACACCTCCCAAGCGGCGAAGCCAGGGGCAACGCACAACTACGCGATAGCCGGGGCAACAGCAATAGCATCAGCATCAGTAGCAGCAGCAGTAGCAGCAGCAGTAGCAGCAGCAGGTGCTCAGAGCACCCCCCTCCCCCTTCCCCTTTCCCCTTCCTCTCTTCCCCAACGCCATGCTACGAGCTCCGGGTGTGGCCAGCCGCGTCGACGGCGACGGCGGCGGCAAGGGCGGCTCGTCGTCTGGCTTTCTACAGCTGTGAGTGTGAAGCGCGGTGCACGGTTGCACGTCACTTTCACAGCCGCGCGTTTGTGGACGTCTGATCCGGCTGCGATGACATCCGGTCGTCTCTACCATTCTGCACTTGCCGGCGTTCAAGATGTTGAGTATCTTCTGCCATCCCTGTTCGTGGAAGAGCAAAGGACGGGCGACAGCAAGATGCGGCGGCTAACGCACCTGCTCGCCTGGCGTGCTGCAGCAGCAGCAGTGGGTGCTGCTGTCTGCTGCATTCCGTGTGCATGGGCCCCTGCTGGCCGATCAGCTTCGCTCGGAACTGCTTAGGGTTGCTGCTTTCTGTTGGGGATGGCATTGCGGCTTGAGATGGAGTGTGTGATGGGTCAACGTGCGCAGACTTCTGGTGAACATGTCTGAAGAGGTGCTGCAAATCGTTGGAATAACACGTGCCCTGGCCCTGACCGCACAGCTTTGCTCCGATTGCGTAGATTGCTGTGGTGCGGGATGAAGTTCCCAAAAGCTAGTAGACCCAAAATCGACTTTTGTTCGTTTTTTGGAAGAGAACGACTAGAATTCAATGTTCGTGCTGTCTTAATGGTAGTGCCTAAGGTCCTCCAAACGATAGTGCGGCTCAGGAATATCTCACATTTGAAGACCCTTACAATAACGCGAGAGTGTGCTTCCCGAGTCGCATGTGTAGGCGACTCGGGAACTGCTCTGCAACTGCGAGTGCGACTTGATGGAGGGGCCCTAAATGAGTGTGCGACTCGGGAAAAAGTACCGTTTGGAGGACCTTAGTTGCGCGGCGCAAGTTGCGCCACAGGGTGCTCAGTCCCACTCTGTCTGAGTGACGCAGGCTAACTGACCCTGCTCGCCATCCAATGCCATGCCATGCCATTCCATGCCATGCGATGCCATGCAATGCCATGCCATGCCATGCCATGCCATGCATTCCATGTGATGTGATGCCATGCCATGCATTCCATACCATGCAAAGCCCTGCAATGCCAGGCCATGCATCAACGCCGAAGGAGCCAAGCCAAGCTATGATGACACGCAGATATTCGGCTTGGCAGACGGCAAAGCGCATCACTCTGCCATGCACCATGCTGTGTGTCTGCGACGCATGCATGCATTAGTGTGCAATGCATCCGTCTTCTCTTCCTCTACAACCGCGACGCATTGCATTACTGTGCAATGCATCCGTCTTCTCATTCTCTACAACTGCGACGCATCGTTGTGTGGAAGTGGCTGTGCTTGTGATTGTTCACGGCCGCATGCATCGCCGTCATGGTTGTGCGGTGCCGTGTTGTATTCTCACAAAACCATGGAAGATGTTCAGCCTGAAACAATGTCTGCATTGTCTACAAGGCTGAATGGTGACACTGCCGTCGCGGCAGTCACATTGGCCTGTGCAAGCCGGCATCTTACGCAGTCGCCCCCTCCATCCCCCCACAAACCCCAATCTCGCACGCACTTGTGGCATGGCATTCGATGTATCCTTCTGTGTGTCTGTGTTCAACAGACACAAAGATGATGGCACGTAGGCTGCTGAACACAGACACAAAGAGGATGGGACGTAGGCTGCTGAACACAGACACAAAGAGGATGGCTTGTAGGCTGCTGAACACAGACACAAAGAGGATGGCTTGTAGGCTGCTGAACACAGACACAAAGAGGATGGCTTGTAGGCTGCTGAACACAGACACAAAGAGGATGGCACGTAGGCTGCTGAACACAGACACAAAGAAGACAACAGATTAAGTTGTGTGGTTCGACGCAGGACAGACTATGGTCTACACCGAACCACACAAACCTGTTTGCAGACCTTTTTTTGTCCCTCGATCCCCTCTTGCACACTCTTTCCCGCAACACTCGGACACTCTTGCACACTCTTCCACACACACTCTCCCAAACTCTCTCTCCCACACGCACTCTCACACACTCTCCCAAAATCTCTCCCACGCACTCGCACACACTTTCCACCGCACACACTCTCTGTTCAGGCCTGCGCTGCGATTGGTTGTCCCCGCCATTCTCGGCGTGCTGGCCGGCACCTTTGTCACCACGACCGTGCTCCTCCTCACAGTCGACCGCAGCATGCTGCAGCTCGAGGAAAATGGGGGCGAGCCCGGGATGATCGAGTCGGGCAACATGGACGGCCAGCGGGCCATCTTCATGGAGGACCAGGGCGCGGACGGCTGGGATTCTTCTGCGGCAGCAGGCGGCCGGTGGGCAGCGGGACCGAGTGGTGGCGTGACTGGAGGAAGGGTGGAGGATGAGGAGGAGGATTATCCGCCGTGGGCCCGGCTGGGCTCGCTCGAGGACGATGTGAAGGCGGTGGCGGGAGAGGAGGAGTACTTCCCCAACATGGGAGAAGAGTGAGACTGTTCCCCCTTTTTTTTTAACTTCCTTGGGACTTTTGGCAAGGTGTCCAAAGCATTACAGTTCGGTTTTGTTATGGCCTGAGTGGCGGATGTGGTTGTGTGCGCGGATGGGAGGATGACATGAATGCGGCTGAAGCGGAGGTGGGTTGCTTTCCGTACCAGAGCTGTTTCCAGCTGTGGAAAGGGAAACTCTCTCTCTCTCTCGCTCTCTCTCTCTCTCTCTCTCTCTCTCTCTCTGTCTCTCTCTCTCT
>SZWC01008517.1:73095-84608 GCA_023375785.1 Penium margaritaceum | reverse complement strand
ATCTCTCTCTTTTGCACACCACTGCAACATCTCTCTCTTTTGCGCACCACTGCAAAATCTCTCTCTTTTGCACACCACTGCAACATCTCTCTCTTTTGCACACCACTGCAACATCTCTCTCTTTTGCACACCAATGCAACATCTCTCTCTCTCTCTTTTGCACACCACTGCAACATCTCTCTCTTTTGCACACCATTGCAACATCTCTCTCTTTTGCACACAACTGCAACATCTCTCTGACGTGGGTACCTAGCCCACGGCAGGCACACATTGAAACAAGCTGGGGGGCCATGCCGTGTGTTCTGTGGTAGAGATTTAGTGACATCACACTGCACATCCTCTAACATGGGGATTTTGTGGTACACTGACGCCATCTCCCTGAATGGATGCTTTTTTTCCTTCTTCCCTTACGTGGGCAGGCAGACAGGGAAGTCTGTGTGAGGCCGTTCCAGTTGCCGTGGCAGGATGTTCAGACTCTAGCCGAGTTGTCTCTCAGGTCCGCAGAGTCGTAAGCTTTGCATGCCTTGAGCAATTCATCTCCTGCTGGACAGTCTGTCATAACCTGGACTTTTTCTGCACCCCTGCAGAGGATGTTCCGGCTGCGACGGCGACTGCTACGGCAATGGCACGTGCGTGTTGGACCTTGTCTACGTGTTCCCGTCCTGCCGTTGCAACGCCTTCTTCGACAGCTCGTCGGTGCTGTGGCCCCCTTGCACGCAGTGCCTGCAAGGCTACACACAGCAGTCACACTGCAGGCACTGCTCCGCCGCATACTACCACCCTGCTTCGAAACCCGCCACCTGTGCACTGTGCCCGGGCTTGTCCAAGGTGAGTGCTGCTGGCTGGTGCCATGCCTGCAGCTGGTGCGATAGCCCATGCCTCTGCCACTGCATCCGCCCATTTCTCTGAACACTGTCCCTGTATGCCCATCAATGATATTGACGATGCCGTCGATGCCTTTTGTGGGTGTCGATGAAGTTGTGTGACAACTGACGTACACATACATCCTATTTTATTTAAATTGACATGTAAAGAGAGGCCAGATTATGCATGATTATTCTAGTTGCAAAAAACCGTCGCATATGATTTGATGTATATAATTATTTCATAACTGTAGAATCCTCTGAAAAACGTAGACCCGCCAAGGAGACGAATTCCAATCGACACCAGTCTTCTCCCACCGTTAAAAAGGTCATACGGAAATAAGTTCGATGGAATTTCGACCGGACTAGCGGATAATGTTCTTGGCCTTTGCCGCTGAAGAAGAGCCGAACAGGTAGTCGGCGGGCTGGTTGGGTGCCGACAGCCAGCCCGTTACCGTGTTTTTTTTTTTTTAATGTACTCACCGGACCCTGTTTTCCTTGCTCGCTAAGCCAAAGAGCACATCACGTGACCGTGGTCGGGCAAGGTCGTGTGATGGTGACATACATGAAGGATCTGCAGCCATGTGTACAAAGAAGAAAAAATAAACGGGACACAAACCAAACCCCCCGTTCTTTGTACACCAAAAACACGACCACATGTCTTAAAGTATAATAACTGTTGTTTCCCTGGAATGCAAGACCTGCATCAGTTTCATACTAAATGAAATGTCGCTTCAAAACATTGAAACATAAAATAACATACATGTTGTATCCACTTATGCAGAATAATTGCTCGTCAACCGGTGTAGCGTGTATTTCTTCCCAAAAGTGGGCGCGGCGTGCATGATCTCGTGCTCTCCAAGAAACGTGGGTAAAGTATGCATCTTTTGTGAAAAGTGAGTATCGTGTTCATTTTGTGCAAAAATTGGCCAGGAGAAAATTCAGAGGCCCAGACAGTGGGTATAGTGGAATTAGGCCGGATATCACCACTGAGAAAATGGACCCCGGGAGGTAGTCACTGAGAAAACTCCAAAGCGCACATGAGGACACGCCAACTGAGGCTGATGCTGTCAAAGTATTCATCAAGTGTCCTGGCACGTAGGCGAGCTGTGGCAACTAGTCCAAAGGTCACTGTGAATGGTACACCTTGAAGATTGGATTTGCAAGCATGATCTGCATTATGAACATGCTATTTGGCAGCTCGGAGAATGGAGTTGTCAGATGTTGGTCGTCTCCATCGGAAAGGACCGAGGGTAACCCTTATGGCTGGTACACTCGAGCGTGCTAGCTAAGCCTGCATGGCCCAATGGTCTACTGGGGCCCGCGGGCCGAAGCCCAATAGGCTCCTTTCCATGCATCAAGTCTCGGAACCCCCTTGCAAATTGCACCCCCCCCCCCCCTGANCTCGAGCGTGCTAGCTAAGCCTGCATGGCCCAATGGTCTACTGGGGCCCGCGGGCCGAAGCCCAATAGGCTCCTTTCCATGCATCAAGTCTCGGAACCCCCTTGCAAATTGCACCCCCCCCCCCTCTGAAAATTCACAAAACCCTGAAAAGAAGGGTTAGTGATTGTTCCTTGGAAAATTTGATGTCAGCTGTCCAACATTGCATGCATCCAACATTGGGTTGATGCAAAATTCACATTGAAAATGTGTTTAGAGGCAAACTAGGGACATTGTGTCATTACGTTTTGGATTGGGGGTACGGTTTCATAGAGTATCAAACTGATGGCATTTCTTCATTACTTGGCATGGACTAAGGGCATTTCCCTGGTCCAGCCTTTTCTATTCCCTACAAGCACTTTCCATGTAGGCCAAATTTGGTGTCTTTGCATGATATCCGTAAGTTTTAGGCCATCTATAGTTGACCTTATGCCTTCTATGGAGGAACTGCTCTAAGATATTAATTTCTTATTTTGGGCTCAACACATGCACTGTGGCCCTTGAAGCTTTGGTAATCCACAGGTTAATCAATGTCGGGCAGGTCACAGGGTTAAATCCCAACAGCACAATGCTATTTTCTCATGGTCAATGGATTCTCTAGCTACGTCTAGGCTCAGTGTGCACTGTGGGAGGAAGAAGGCATGGAAACTCAAGGGAACAGTAGTCATCTTTGGAGTTCAAATGCCAAATTCTAGAACATTTCTTCTGTTGTGATGTGAATCATCCCCGTCGGTCAGTATAGCTTACTGTGACCACTCAGTTGTGTCCATGCTCGTGCCGATGCCTGATGCAAACCCAGCTTGCGCTGGAGCACCGACGGGTGGTGGCTCCACCAGCAACTGCCAGACAGCTGTCACATGGTCCCGGGTACTTTCTGGGGTGCCCTGCTATTTTTCTATAGTTGGTAGAGTTTCCTGTGTGCACTGGCTCTTGAGCCCGATTTTCATGTTTTCAATTGTGTGTCCACCCATCAATGTCGGACAGTTGCATGTTACCAGTTGTAGCTTCCCGCTTGAGATTTTGCATCTCTAGGTTTAGACGGTGTTACGTTAAGATGATTGTGCACAGGGTTATGGCTGAATAATGGGTTTGGGCATGTTTTAGGACAAACGGACACTATCGTATGTGTTGCCTGCCGTGCGCTGCAGAAGATATTATGCTCTGTGCTTGTCAGTTTTTATTTATCTCTGCATTACTAAGCTATTGGAGCTCATGGAACTCTGCACGTCTCCCTACCCTAACCCTTGTTGTTCAATGCACCTACTTGCTTGTTCGTACATCAGCTGTTTGGACAGTGTCGCCATGTCAACGGCAGCAAGGCTAGGAAGATTCCCAAAAGATTCTCATGGCAACAGAGTGGCAAGGCATCCCTTGTTGAGCTGCACAGCAACAATGCAACAATGGCAGCAGCAGTGAGAGTCACAACTAAAGTCACGGTCCTGGGAGGACTCACCAAGCCACGGTGACCCGCCAAAGCAGATTGCAGCAGTGGGTACACCCTTGCAACCGCATCACCACGCCATTAGCACGAGACAGCAGAGGTTTTCCTAACTCCCTTCAGCAGCAGTTGGCTCACATCATGTTGCTAAGGGGGTCCATGAAGCTTCCTAGAAGCTTCATCAGGTCGCACCTACCACCCTCCGGACGTGAGAGAGCATAACTGCCCCATGTGACCACCATTTTTAGCATGAAAGTATCCATTGAAAAGCTCTTGTGATAACCTTTCCATTGCAACTCCTGCATCAATTCATGTCCTATGGGATCCACGAAACAAATAATCGCCTTGCAATCTAGATTCCTTTTAAATTTCAGGTTGAGAAAAAAAGCGAGATGTTTCTTACCCTTTTCAGGTTTTTTTACACAAAACCATAACAATTTTAGTCAGCATCCTCTGACACATCATCGCTCTAAAATTTGCTTCATTTGGAAAACCTTCATGTTGAAATCATCACTATGGATGATGACATCATCACCAACACTTTGCTGAAGTTTTGGCTTAAAGATAAATTGTTGCTAGTGATACATCTCATTGAGAAACACCATCTGTTCTTAATTCTGACAACGTTGAAGTTTGGACACATACTGAGCAACACCAATGGCACAAGCCCGTGAAAAGGAGAATGGCCTAGGAGACCCCTCCTCGTCCTCTTCTAGCATCATGAGTCCACGGTCGCAGTCACTTGCCATCGATAAAATTCCTCAGACGTAGGATGAGATGTGCCGCTAGGAGCAGTGTGAGACTGAAGCATTGCAGGAGATTGTGGAGTTACTCAAGGGTCGTTCAGGGGCATCATAGCAAATACCAGGAGGACCTGCTAGAGCTGCACCATCCGTTCAGTAGTGTACACCCTATACAAAACCGCCACCTCAGCACCCTTTTTCCATAGGTTAAAACTTGGGATGAGGATAAGAAAGAGGATAATACATGAGAGGAAGAGATTCATGTCCTCAAGGAGCGTATTCTTGAGCTACGTTTGGGGTCACAGTCTCTCACCCCGTTACCTTCTCATTGCCACAATCCGCCACGTCGATCAGCACCATTCACCTTTGTTGGGATTTCTCTCACTGGTGGTCTCCCTCTACCTTGCCCACCATCTCTTGAGCCTGAGGTCGCCCTCCCCACTGAGCGGAAACCAAAGAACCTTGAGAAAACTCCATCCCGTTACAATAGGGACGAGGGCTTCGATTGCTAGGAGACCTTGTTTCGTATGTGGGCCAACTCTAAGAATGCTTTGCCCTACTACCATAGCCAGCAACAGACTTACGATGCTCACCATGTCCAGACAGCACCAAGAGCGATGCGCGGTCTGCTCTACGCCATGCTGCAGGAGACTGTGGTCGACTTTTGTCCCTTTCTGTGTGAAGTTGGGACTGGGACTAGAGCAGACCCGTGCCAAGGCTGGGAGCTGGCCCTGATGCTTCTTGCTGTGTAAACCCATTCCATGAGTGCAACTTGACTTCAGGAGTTCCACAGAGCTTACATCAGATTACTTGAGGCGTTCCACGCGCCTTTACACACCCCTTGGGACTGGTGGCGGGACTTAGGTGTGGGCACTCAACACCATCATGATGGGGGGCGTACTGGAACCACGTGAATCTCCTTACGGGCTTCAACCATGCAGGCCTCTTTGAGTTGTCGGATTCACTACAACTGCTTCTTTGGGCTCATCACTACTTTCTCGAGGGGACATTGGTCCACAAGGCTGCTGTCATCCATCAGTAGAGTCAACTTATTACAGCAGTGACTACGACCCCTCCTATGCCTTCATCCCAGTTCACTATTCCCACCTCCACTGCCTACTCCTCATCCTCCTCTTCCCCAAGCAGCCAGACTGTAGGTGTTACAGTAACCATACAAGGAAAGAAAGGAAAGGAGAGACGCAACAAGGGGGAGAAAAAGTAACAACCAATGAGCTATGGAAATGGATGTTCTTTCTAGTGTTGTAAATATGGGGCTGCTCATTGCTACACAGAGTGTGAGCAGCCCCTGGATTGGCCTCGGATCATGCACGGCCTCGACGCGGCACACGTGCAATGAATATCCTCCAGTGTCACACGGACAGGTCACGCCGCGTCTATGACTGTAGCAGACGTTGCCTCTTGACTAGGCTGTAGCGGTGATGTGGACCCTTGAATTGCGCAATCGTGGAGCTTTGTCAGCTGCTGGTGCTTTGTACTCAAAGTGGTGTGAGTATGTTGTCACAGCCAAATTGTCCCTCAACAGCTTGTGATACTGTTTCTGTTTGTCTGTGATGATGCTTGTAGGGGAGCTCATTCGGCTCGTGATGAGGGTGGACCTGACAGTACCGACTGGCTTGACAATCACAGGTCCATGCTGTTCATCATTGTCAAGATTCCTCTGCTTCACTTCTAGAAAACATAGAGTGCTCTGTGGCATGTTGCTCAGTGTCAACGACTGGCCGTGAGCCGAGTGGCACCTGGATCATTGACCCCAGTGCCACCCATCACATGACTAGTCCTCATATTCAATTTTTCATGCTCAGACCCGTTGCATCTGTTCAATCCATTTACACATGATCTGATCAGTCATTTCCTGTCCATGGAGTTGGGGTTATACAATTTGCTGTTCCATCTGGCCCCTTGTAAATTTCTAATGTGCTCTTTTTCCTTGTTCTTGAGCTTAGTCTGCTCTCTGTTTGTACATGCACTAGAATTGGCCTCACTGTTGAGCACTCTGCTCATCATGCCACAGAGGCTGCTCTGGACACACATACCATTATTCTTTGTGCCTCCATTGTTGATGACCTATATCGTGTGTCTCATTCATTGTTGAAGTCAATCTTCGATCCAACACTACTGGATCGTGATCGATCAGGTCGAGCAAATCAACCGGGATCACGACCTCGATCCACGCCGATCCAGTCGCCCCAAGGCGTGCGCCCAGCCGTCGGAAGGGGGACGGGGTGGGGGGGGAGGGGAGGGGGGGCACCCGACAGCCTTCAACCCGTCCATCGGCAGCCGCAATTCTCCCCACTGACGGCCGCTCACTGACAGCCGTCTGCAGATGGCTGCAACTTGGCATGTGACGGCGTGACGGCTGACGGGAGTGGCGGGACGGGTTTGGTGGTAGGGGTTTGACAAGAGGGTTTGGTGGCAGTTTGGCGGAAGGACTCGGAGGGGCTGGGGCGTTGTGAGTTGTGGCGACCTACGAACAGGCGCGGTGTGGCAGGGAGCCCCCACTTTTCTGTCCGCCAGCCGTCAACAGGCGCAGTGACGGCCGACGGAAGGAAAAGCGCGGTCAGGGGGGAAGTACCAGCAAAGTGAGCCCAGAGTGCCACAGGAAAAAGAAATTAGCAGCTTGACCTTACCAAAGCTAGCATGGAGGTAAACCCAGTTGCAAATATTTAGCCTTTATGACTGTTTTAGCATATCTGCTAGAGTGTTTTCCTGAAATATTTTTTCCTTGTGTATTTCTAAACATATGTACAGTATTATTTGGTCTTTTTGACACTATAATTCCTTCAGCCTTGCGTAAGGACACACTATTCAACCACTTTTTTTTGTACAAGAAGATATCACATTTGGGCCTATCACAATTGGATGGACATCCATGCTCAGTTTCAGATCAAGATTCGCAAAAAAAAAACCATTGATCATCCATCGATCCTCGATCTTGTTGACCGCACTGTTGATCTCGATCTCGATCCTCGATCCGATCTTCGATCTCGATCTCATGAAGTCAACACTGGTCTCATTGCACTCCCTTTGCTTCTTCTCCAACTCCCTCTTCAGCACATGTGCTTGTCTCTAGTGTTCTCTTCCCTGTGCTCCAATGCTTGCTGCATCGCTGCCTCTACCATGTGAGCTCCGAAACTGTGTCCAAGCGCATTCAAACCCAGCCACTTCTCATTGATGCAAATTTCATCAAGAGGCCGCCCAAGACCGATTGTATTTTTTGCACCCAGTGTAAGATGCATCGCTGCTCTTACCCTGACTCCACTTCAAGGATACTGTGTCCACTAGAATTGGTCAACTCCAACCTCCTCCGTCCTCTTTGAGCCAAGTCCCTCTCAGGCTGAAGACGATATGTTCTCCTCCTAACTGGTGACTTCACCCTGTTGCAATGGGTCTACATCTACCGCCACAGGTGTGATACTGCCCTGGCGGTTCGCATGTGGCTGGCAATGGCTGAGTGCGACTCTCATCACACCCTTCACACGTTCCACTTAAATCGTGGTGACAAGTTCTTAGACAAGATGGATGCCTAATTTTCTTTCTTTAAGCTTGATATATGTCTTTCACTAGCTCTCCGCTCCAACTACACCATAGCAGAACAGTGTGGCTGAGCGTCGGAACCACACCATGGAGGATGCGGTCTGAACCCTATAGTGTGCCGTCTTTCGGAGTCATTTGTATTTTAGGGCTTCTCCTAAATGATGTGGGTCAGGAACCGTGCGTTGCATGGTCCTCTTCCAGACCATGTCACACTGTATGTACTATCATTTGACCATCGCGCCGATCTCTGCCTTGCTCACATTTGGAGGTCCCTCGCCTACGTTGTGTACACCGAGGACAAGGAGGGGTCTCATCTTAGGGTAGCATGTATACCTTCCTTGGCATCTCCCCGTGGTCAAAGGCTTGGAGCATTTGGGACCCCGCTTGACATCGCATAGTTGAGTCTCAAGGCACTCTTTTCTTTGAGCCTCTCTCCTACCGCGACCTGTCTAGCATTCTGTCGATGGCCACTGACCACGTTCCCATCTGTTTGGCTTCCAAGAAGATGGGAGAGTCTCAACCTATAGATGGGTCCGTCCAAGCCTCCTCACCTGTGGTCCGGTCTCTGGCTGTTGACGATCCAGCCATCTTTGCTGTGGGTCCAGTATTCTCATTGGTCCCCTCTGACACACTTGATCCCGTGCCAGTTTCAGTATTCTTTTACACACCTGCTCCCATGCTAGCGTTTGTCCCCTTTGGTATACCTGATCCCGTACCAGCGTCAGTTCCCTCTCGTACACTTGATTTGGCACTGGTGACATCAACCCCATTCACACCTACTCCTGTGCCTGCACCTGCTCCCCCTACGTGCAAGCCAGAACATGTTCATGTTTCTCCTATACCCACTTCCCTTCCGTGCAATTCCACAACCCATACAAATGTGGCCCAACAGCCTACGCAGGAGCCCGAGGCCAGCACCTTAGCATCGGGCTACTCTAGCAAGCCCGGTGGTCATCTTTGACCACTGGCCTTTGGCGCTCTACGGATTGCTGAAACGGTTCTTAGACACCCAACTTGCAGTGTTCAAAGTGGTGAGCCTGACACAAAGGCCCTTGGCCGTATTGTCGAGGTATGGTTAATCGGGGCCATTTCACGCACTGATTTTTTAGTGTGTACCTTGAGTGTGCTCTATTACAAGGGAGTATCTTACACTAATCCTTACACTCTTTCCATAGTGTATGAGAAGAGTATAATTTTGTCTTATCTTGTCTAAAGATTCCTTCTTAGGAAGGACCTCAGTGCGTGGGGTTAGTGTATGTGGGAAGTGCACTCAATCACCATACAAAAGTACACTAAGAGCACACTAAGTGTGCTAATTTGTCTCATGTGTTTAAGAGCACCTTGTGTTTCGTCCTAAATGGTGAAATGATGCAGTTCTTAGGAAGGACCCCAGTGCGTGGGGCTAGTGTATGTGGTTAGTGCGCTCAATCACCATACAAAAGTACACTAAGAGCACACTCAGTGTGTTAATTTGTCTCATGTGCTTAAGAGCACCTAATTGTTTTTTCCTATATGGCAGAAAAAATTCTCTTCTTAGAAGGGACCCGAGTGCGTGGGGCGAGTGTATGTGGCGAGTCTGCTTAGTCACCATACAAAACTACACTAAGAGCGCACTCAGTGTGCTAATTTGTCTCATGCGTCTAATCATTCCATGAATTTGTCTTATATGGATGATGCATAATTTTTTAGAAAGTAAGTTAATGAGTTGAAATTACATCTCTTTGGTTTTTATAGTAATGTGGTTGTATGTTTCATATATTGGGCCAATCAATGTGTGGTAAAAACCCTCACCTGATATAATAGCTAGATGATATCAGAAGACCGATTGAGATAATGTTGAGCAGCATGAAGTGTGTTTTATTTGGTTTTTGTAGCCTCTGAAAGCTCCATAGAGCTATACGACCTAGATGTGTACGACAAGTTCTCTGAGAGTTACCTCTGTAGTGAAAGTTAAAAGGAGAATATGAACGTCTTTTTGTTTTACCGCTATCTGGACCGTCCGTGTGCACCGGTCGGTTGATCGGTCCGAGCAGCTTATCAAATTTTCTTGACGGCCCTCTAACTTCCGACGACTTTGCACTGTCATTTCAGCGATATGTTTGTCATTGCCCACTGCGACACAACTTATCATTCGCGTCAGTCCTCGTAAGGTTGTCCAGAGATGGGTCCAGTGTACGGGGCTAGTGTATGTGGCGAGTGCGCTCAAAATACGTGCGAGAGTGCACTTATCACGCACTCAGTGTGCGACCCTCACATTCTGAAATGGCTGAATTGCGTGTAATATTCTTGAATCTAGAGGAGCAAACCAACGACGTTTGCAATCCAAGAGAAACGTAAAGAATGGACAAACCAGCTAGCTGAGAGTTTTGAGATTTCACCAATGAGAGGTCAATAGAGGTCGCCTTCTGTGAACTGTAGCATCGCTGATTCTCTTCGGAACCATTTCGAATCTTTGCAAACAACGACTTGTCAAAACTTCTTCTCATGTCAGCAAATAAAATTTTCGATAGGGAAAAAGAATGTCGGAGAGTGACGATAACATCTTTACAGCGACGTGGATACATAAGAGGTATGTGTCTATTCTGTGAATTTCAATGGAAACATGTCACACTCACTCGACTAAGAGTCTCTGATGGTATTCGAAGAGATTCTGAATATATTGGCTTGATTAACCGATTCATATTGCCTATCTTCACTTATCGTTATTAATATTGTCGACTTGTGGTGAACGAACGACTCCTTTTTTTCTTTTCCGCTTGAACTGCCCGATGCTTGTCAGAAAGGACAAGAGTTGTTCGCGTGATGAATTGTTCGGATGACTTGCGAGGTGCTAACATTTGCAAACCGATTAACTCTCTAGACAAACTAACATCGCAACCCAATGCAGTTTGACACTGTATCAGATCGCACACTCAGTGTGTGATAAGTGCACTCTGTCATACAAATCAAATACACTGACCCATATACACTACGCCTCGCACTAGGGGGTCCTAGCAACAGGATTAGCGTCTCCTGGAACATCCGACGGCAAACGGGTTAGTGAGACGACAGCTTATCAGGCTTTCTGCCGGCAGTGGGTGACGGCCGTCACACTCCGATCGGAGACAGCGACCTGTCGGTGACGAGATCGACCTAAAAGTGCACAGCCGATGACTGTGACAAAAGAGCCCACTTTTGGGCTCGGTAAGTCATGAAGTTTAATACACATATATCACAAACACAAGATATGAAGACTAATATAGGTCAATAAATAATATTCCTCTCTTGAAACAAAGAAAAAACGAGAAGAAATATTGGAAAAACACTTTTCAAAGAAAAAAAATAGGTACTTGAATGAGGAATATTTTCTTTAGGGTATAGTGGGTAGAAAGAACGAGAGATATGAAGGGAGGTAGGGAGGTAGGGAGGTAGGGAGGTAGGGAGAGAGAGAGAGAGAGAGAGAGAGAGAGAGAGAGAGAGGGAGCGGGAGAGAGA
>SZWC01008517.1:60031-72823 GCA_023375785.1 Penium margaritaceum | reverse complement strand
GAGGGAGAGAGAGAGAGAGAGAGAGAGAGAGAGAATTTTAATGTGCACCGTTCAAGTGCACCAGGTTTTTGGTGCATGGTGTTAGTGCATGGTGTCCAAGCACACTAGACGAGCACACTAAAAATTGAGTGTGTGATCTGTCCACCATTGGACATATATGCCTAAAGAAGTCATCCTGGTGCTTGAATTAGGAAATCATTGGCACACTGATACGTGCTAGGTACGTGTAGAGTGACGCTGACCTTTCCCTCCTTCTTAGACCTACAATTGACAGCTTTACCGCCATCCTCGTATACATGGAGGACTTCCTGATTTTTTCTTCTTTGATGGAGAATATGAAAGAGGCCAAGGCAGTCATTCAGGCAGCATGTAGGATAGACTTTGGTCTTGCAGTTGTGTTTCTCAAGATGGAGAACATACGTTATCGTCAATGGCAGACACTCTTTCTGCATCAGGCATGTTACGCCTTTGTTGTGAGGGAGCAGTTTGTTGACCTCCTTGGTGCAGTTCCCTCAGCCTCCAGCCCCATCAGACCTGAAAGACAGAATCCTATGAAGGTGGATGATCCATCACAGCTGGTGGAGACTGTAGGCGCTGTATTTTTACCTCATTTGCTCTCTGATGTACTTGGCCACTACCACACGACCCAGAATCACCTTTGCTGTCAACCTCCTTGCATAGTTTTTGCAGAGTCCTCGGGCGAGAGTCCTTCCCGCGGCTGTGTGAGTGGTGCAGTGCGTGGTCTCCACACCATACCTTGGACTCTACTTTCACTAGCAGTGTTCACTGGTGGTCGACAGCTACACAGACAGTGACTGTGCGTTGATCCCCAATGGCTGTAGTTGGATAGGCTACGTGTTCTTGCGGGATGACACCGCTGTATCGTGGCACAACGGCA
This sequence comes from Penium margaritaceum, assembly GCA_023375785.1. NCBI lineage: Eukaryota > Viridiplantae > Streptophyta > Zygnematophyceae > Desmidiales > Peniaceae > Penium > Penium margaritaceum. Next base: position 71,925 of record SZWC01008517.1, on the reverse strand, counting down.
AGTAGGGATGTACTGTTCATAGCCCATCAACGGTTGAGAATCTTGTATTGGGGCCTGTGGCTGCCGATGCAGCATGGCTATAATGTCTCTTCTTTGAGTTGCGTCAGTCTATTCCTTGCATAAATTTACACTATGATGACCCTTATTGCTCTTGTCATTGTGGAGAACTTTGGTGTGTTCTATTCATGCATGAAGCACACTGTTGTTATCGTGTTGTGCGTGATCTTGTCAGGTATATTTAATTGACCCAGATTCATACACTCGATAATCAGTGTATCAGAAAGTGTATTATTGTATCCATGGATTTCTCAACAATCATAAATATTAATGCATGTGACTGGAGCACACATACACATTACTTGCCAAAAAGGCTAGGGGTAATTTTTTCTAAATGGAGACATTTTGGTGAATGGTCGATTTTCATATTTTTGTTCACTTCCCAACACACTTTCTTGTACACAGTTTTAAAAGACAAGTGATTGGTTATATATGGATCTTGTGGAGCGCCAGGTGATCTTCATTGTCTAGGTCTACAAATTACTTCCTGATCAAGGCATTGGCATGTGGAAAGTTCATGGTGGCCATTCATTTTGTCAGGCTTCTTCCCTTGCCTGAGTGTGACTGAGAGTGGAGTGTGTGATTTTGGACTGTTTAGCATCTCATTGCATATCTGTGTCTGGTCTGCATGTGTATGGACATGCGTACCATTAGGTCATGGGCAAGTATTGTCATGTGATTCGTCCTCATTTGTCTCTACCTTACTTTGACCACTCGGTGTTGAGATATGTCCCTCTGCTCATGTGTGTCCATGCGCGGCAGGAAGGTGCCAGGGACACCACTAAGCAATGTTGTAGTCACCTCCTACAACTGGTTGTGTGGCGAGGCTGATGGACACAGAGTCCAAGTTCGGGTTTGGTTGCAACAGAGCTCTTGCCGCCACAAGAAAATGCCCCAAGTTTGAATGTAGCCCATGGTTGACACTGAAGACTCGGGTTCAAACCCTCTAGAGGCCTCAATGTTGCAGGATGGTGTATTCTCTGAGAGAGGATGGTGCCCTGTGGCCCATGGTCAGACTTGACCTAGTGGTCAGACTTGACCAGATTTCAAGGCTTGACCTGGTTGTCAGACTTGACCAGGTTATAAGACTTGACCAGACTAGACTAGGTGGTCAGGTTTGACTAGCCTTGACTGAGTGAGAAAACTTGACCAGGGGAGCTAGCCTAGTTAGTTTAGAGTAGATAAGCCGCCTTTGTGGGCTCATCGTCTACAGAACTTTTGACCTTAATGACGATTGACTCTTCTGCTCTTTCCCCTTGAGTCTTCCCATGCTGTGCCTCCCACTCCTATTTCTACATGGTATTAGAAGTAGATTGTGCGTGGCTGCAGCATTGACCACTGCCACAACCACTGCCACAGCCACTGTGACGGCCGCAGCCCAGGCCACTGCCACCGCCACTGCCATTGCCCAGGCCACTGCCACTGCCACTGCCATGGCGACTGCCGCGGCCACTGCCACGGCCATTGCCACAGCTACTGCCCAGGCCACTGCCACGGCTACTGCCACTGCCACTGTCACGGCCGCTGTCCAGGCCACTTCCACTGCCACGGCCACTGCCACCGCCGCTGCCCAGACCACTGCCACTGCCAAGACCAATTCCGCGGCCACTGCCACTTCCACTACCATGGCCACTGCCACAGCCACTGCTCAGGCCACGGCCACTGCCAAGGCCACTGCCATTGCCTTGACCACGGCCACGGCCACTTCTCGTGCCCTTGAACTAAAGAAGTGCCTCTACCAAGCGGCGCAGCTCCAGCCTCAGCCCTCAGTCTCCATCACCAATTCCACCTCTGCTGCAATCCCATCATGTCTTTTTTCGACCCTCCCAAGCATGCACCGGACACTGGTCCAAGCAACCCTCTCGCTTCAGTTCCTGGCTTCACGGTGGACCTCACCTACAAGGCGTGGACTGCACTCTTCAAAGCATGGGTCAAGGACCAGAAAGTGTGGCACCTCTACAATCCCAAGTCCAAGAAGCCGTATTCAACAGTGGATGGGGCACGTTACGTCCGCCTCCTCATGCGCATTATTCCCCGCAAGCATATTCTTCCCCTTCAGCCATTTGCCGGCCCTGAGGAGGACAAAGAGAGTGTGGAAGGCAGCAAAAGTGACAGCAATGAGGAGGACGATGATGACAATGATGACCCAGATGCACTCAAGGTTGCACCGCCAAATGAGGCATGGATCTACCTCAAGAACAGCCACGTGTCTCCTTGCACGCCGATGGGTTGTGCAAGCAGCGAGAGCTACTTAATATTTGCATGTGGTGAGGAGAGACGATGGAGTCGTACTGGAACCGTGGGATTCTGGTGAATGACGAGCTGCGTGAGTATCACCTCCACATGCACGAATGGGCATTTGGAACACACCATGTTTGCAGCACCAGGGCCCAGGTTCGAGGTGATCCTTGATCGGCTGCGCAACCATGACTGCAAATTTTGTCTTTCTCATCAGGTCCTCGACTGGACATATGCCCAACTGCTTGCCAAAGAGAAGGACTCCCGCGTCTACATAGGGGATAGAGAGACAAACACGTCATCTGTTATCACCGTGCCGACGACAAGTAGCGGAAGCCCTTAAGGTGGTGGAAGCAGCAGCGGATAAGGTATTGGAGCATGTGTTGCTGGTGCTGGTGGAGGAGTTGGACAAGTGACCTGCTTCAACTGCTAGCAATCAGGCCATTGGCATGAGCATTTTCCTCTGGCCCCTCAGCCATAACTCTCCGAGCATATCCACGTTGCACATGAGCGTTGGGCGAGACACCAGCAGCAGCAACAGCAGCAGTGGCAGCATCAGCAGCAGCAGCAGCAGTAGTAGCAGCAGCAGCAGCAGCGGCGGCAGCAGTAGCAACAGCAACCTTGACCACAGCAGTAAGGCGGCCGCATTTATGTTGCCAAGGCAGCTCCCATTGCCTTAGAAGCACCACAGGAATGGGAATGGTTGGGAGAAGCACCAGCCGCAGCAGTAGCAGCAGCGGCTGGAGTCCCAGTGGGTGAAGCCACTGCGGGAGCGTGCCTGCCTGCTCGTAACGCCCATGATGCTGGACAAGCCCGCAACCAGCAAGCCATCATCAATAGGCTCATTGCCGAGATGGCAGAGCTTTGTGCCCAATTGGCCCACCATGGAGGTGGGAGTTCCATTGATCATGAGTGAAATGGTAATGTTTCGAGCATGCAGGATGCGGGGGCTGCCTGTGAGCCTGCACATGACTTGGCTGATGCGGGAGCATGAGTGGAGCACTGGCAGAGAGAAAGCATGTGGTGGGTGAAAGAGGGCTGGGTTGCTGAACTTCCACTGGTCACTGAGGAAGAGATCGCACACTGCAAGGTGACTGCAACTGACAGGGAGACTGATGGGACATGGGCAGTAGACTCGGGAGCCACACACCACATAACGCCACGGAGGGATTCGTTCTGCATGTTGGGACTAGTGGACACTGTCCGCTCCGTACAAACTGGGTCTCGGGAAGCGCTTGAGGTTCAAGGAGTGGGTACAGTCAGACTTCAATGGCCCATGGGAGAGGTGTTTTTGACAGACATCTTGTATGTACCTGATCTCCAACTCAGTCTACTCTCCACGTCCACTCTTGAGCGATCAGGCATGCATTCCACTCACGCTGATGGCTTGTGTACCATCACGCTGTGCGAAACTCATCGTGTTGTATTGCATGGCAACATTGTGGATGGCTTGTACAGAGTGCAGGCCACTACAGTTTGTGACTCTGTTGATGCACACTTACTTGTCGCTCACTCCTTCTCTCCTGCTCAGACTCATCTGCTGCACCGTCGCCTTTGCCATGTAAACACTCCTGCTTTGTGCACCATGCTACGCACCCTTCCTGCCGATGGTCTGGACAAAAAAACCTTGATTGCGCCTTGTGGTACCGATTTCTTGGAGTGTTCCCAAGGGAAGATGCACCGTCTCCCTTTCCCCAAGTCTTTCAGTCAGTCAAGTTCTCCACTGCAGCTTTTCCACTCGGATGTCCTTGGTCCTCTCCCGGTAGAGTCACTATGTGAGAGATCGCGGTATATCCTCACTATCATCAATGTTTACTCACGGTTCATCTGGGTCTACCTTTTCCAGGCAAAGAGTGATGTTGAGGACGCAATTTGTGGCTGGCTGGCATGTGCTCAACGCCAGTGCAAGCACACCCTTGCCACCTTCAGGTCAGACCGCAGAGGTGAGTACCTTGGTCCAAAAGAAAGGTGCCTGAAGTCAATGGGCGTTGACACTCAGTTCCCCGCACCAGAGATGTCCGAACAGAATGGGGTTGCCAAATGCTGGAACCGTGAGATTGGTGATGGCGTTCAGACAATGCTCGGTGAGGCTGGCATGAGTCCATTATTTTATGGTGAGGCTGTTAAGTACTTTACCTGGATTTGGAACAGAATCCCACATGGTCCCCTGCCCTCTAGAACAACTCCATAAGAGAGGTGGCATGGGACTCGAGCAGACCTTCGGCTTGCGCGTGTGTGGGGAACGATGGCCTGCGTGTGGTACAAGAAAGACGAACGCACCATGAAGCTATCCCCTCGCGGTTGCATGTGTGGCTTCCTTGGGATGGCGCCCCAGTCCAAGGCCTACCGGTTTTGGGACCCTGAGGCCAGGAAGGTAGTAGAAAGTAGTCTGGCGCTTTTCTTTGAGCAACTCACGTATGCCCAATTCAAAACAGAAAAATTTCAGCCGGCATCAACTGAGGTGACTGGGCCATTCATTACAGATCTGGCCTTCATTGATGTCCCTTGGCAGGTGTCCGGCAATAACGACTCGTGCCCTTGGAACACAGGGGAGAAGGCCTCAGAGGAATCTGAAAACACCTCGAACCCAGACAGCCATGAGAGCATAGGAGTGGGCCAAGGCACCTTCAAGTGAAGGACCTGAGTCCCCACCTGGGATCATCCCCTTCAGCCATGAGGAGCTCCACTTACCAAGCCCCCTTGAGAGTGCGCTAGAGGATCTTGGTCCATGAGAACTGCCAGACCTGCCACTGTCACCGACAGACTCTTCCCAAGATGAGCAAGGAGCTTGGTCCTCGTCCCCGTGAGCGAGCCATTCTCGTGAGCTCCTTGTGGCCGCCTTAGAGAGCAAACCCCTCCGGCTCGTCGAGGCCTCGCACTCACAATGGACCCAAATCATCCAGGCGGTGCATGTGTGCTCCTTCTTGAGGCAACTCGTGCGGAAGAAGTCACAAGCCAAGTCAAAACTATGGGGACGAGTCAAGCCGGCAACAAGCAAAAACATGGATGGCTGAGTGGTGTGCACCACTAGATCCACGCAGCTGCCACGACAGCAGGCCGCGCAAGCCTCCAGGAGTGTCAAATGCCCTCTCCTAGGCCTCACACTGAGTGTGGAGGCGGCGGAAGAGAGGGGAGTGACGCTAAGGGGCAAAGAGGACAAGAACAAGTGAGGCCAAGCATTGTCGCCACCCATAGAGGGTGACAGCGGGGTCTTGTGGCCCTGAGAGGGTGTTTTTCAGGTCGAAGCAGGCCTAGCAAGCTACTAGAGACCAAGAAAGGTGGGTCCTATCGAGCTTAGGGCCTGCGGCAGAAATGTGGGCCCAAAGTGGGCCCGGCGAATTGCTCCCGAAAATTTCTTTTGCAGCGGCAGGTGGGCAACAGTGCTCCAGTCAACCTCCTAGCCTGCCTCTCGTATAAACGGTGCAATGAGCACAACATAATCCGCGCTGGAAGGGGCCAGCATGAATGTCGGTGCAATCACTGGTGCAGGTGCCGTCACCGGCGCCACCGCCGGCACCACCTCCATGGCAATGACATGGGACGACGTGAGTAAGGTGTTGTCCCACAAGGAATTAATGCCGCCACTGCTCGGTGTTCACGATGTTTTGTCGTGGAAGGAAGTTTTCCTCTCTTGTGTGGCAGAGCATTGTCTTGAGGACTATTTCCTTGCTCTGCCGCCGGACAACACCGAAGCACGAGTGCTCTTGAGAGTATTCAACGCTCTTTTCCGTGACCTCCCTGAGGACTAGCAGGTTTCCATCTGCCATTTTTCACATTAGGGGTAAAGGAGAGGATCCCGAGAACCCTTGCAGTGGAGACCCTAAACCCCATGACGCGTGGCAAAACCTTGTCACAAAAAACGAAGAGCATGGTATGACTCCCGTTATCTCCCTGTCCGAGCAGCTCCGCAACCTACGCCCCAAGCCTGGTGCACCGGTTGCCAAGTACTCGGATGCCACCATGGACCTTCGCCGATGCTCGGCCTCAATGCCTCCTACACCATTATTCAGTGGCTGGATCTGGTCCTCCTTCACCTTGGAGAACTGTACGAAGACTTTCGGTGTAGCCTACCTCGGAAGCTGAAAGCCGCCGACATCAAGAACACTGAATTGGCATAGTTGTTTGAGGAGCTGCAGAACTATGAAGATATCCTGAAAAGTGAGGTGCACAAAGACAAGGGCGCAGTATCAATCACTTTCATGATGGATATGAGAGTGCCAGAAAGTGAAAAAAACAGGTTGATCGATAAAAATCATCTGGCATGAAAATTGCATAGAGGATGTTCCACAGGTTCCAACGCACTTTACGAAACTCGATTCGGAGTCTGTTTGAGTGAGATATGGATTTCCAAAGTTTGGAGATCATGGGTCGGGTTCAAATGACGACCTCAACACTTTGGGCTCAAAAGGCGGCAGGATTATTGGCCAGGACGGCTAAGAGCGGCCTTCAAGGAGAAAAGGCAGCTGGAGGACCTCCAAGAGACTTCAAGGAAAGTGCAGACCACGATTGTTGGTCGTCCAAGTGGTGTGAGTCATAATTCTCTTGTGTGACAAGGTGACTGCCGCTCATCCCGCTAGGCTAGGAGAGTGTGCTAGAGGGTAGACTTTGACAGAGTGTATCTCAGTTCTCCCTAGGCCAAATGAGGCATATAAGGGCTTGTTAGAAATCTGTGACAATTTAACTTCTCACTCAAGAGTCGATTCAGAAATTCGCGTTCTCTGGAAACCTACATTCGCTTCCGTAATTTCTGTCTGTGCAACCGGCAACTCCCTCTCACAAACAATTGGTCCTGCCTAGGCGGCTCTTAGTGAGCCTGATCAACTCCCTGAGGGCTGCCCCAGTTTCCAACAGTGGTATCAGAGCTAGAACAAGGCTTTGTCTCATTCTTGAGGCATTCCTTGCACCCTGTTGTGTGAGAGAGCCGTTTGTGGGCTGAATGTTGCACTACCATGGCGACATCCACTTCTGTGGTGGCCGGCGTCAACATCGCCAAGTTCGAAGGCAAGAACTTCTTCAACTGGAACAACAACATGAAGATGGTGCTGATGGAAAAGGGTCTCTGGAGCCAGGTGGATGAGAAGGAGAAGGAACCAGCAGAAAGCTCCCTCTCCCCTGTTGAGGCCCGTACCTACCGCGAGAAGCGTGACCGCGCCCTTGCAACCATCTACCTCCACCTCGCCGAGCGACAACAACTCCTCGTCCGTGGCATCCTCACGCCAAAGGAGGTTTGGAAAAATCTTGAGTCCATTTATGCTTCCAAGTCAATCCTCGTGAACATGCAGATGCGTCTTCACTTTCACACTCTGAAGATGGATGAGTCTGGATCCATGATTGACTACATCAGCATGGTGAAGTCTCTCTCTGACCAGCTTGCTGCGATTGAGTGTTAAAAAATTGCCCTCCGCATGCCCAAGTGCGGCGCCGGGAGGCGCCGACGAGCCGCCAGAAAGTGAAAACACCGCTCCGGTGGATCTGGCGACTCGACAATTGCTCAGATCCTAAAATGGAAGATTGCCCCATTAAGTCGACAAGTCGCTGAATCCGGTGGAAGTTGTTTCGCTGGAATTGGACAAGTATCGAGGGAGATGTGGCCTTCCAAAGTTGGGGTGTGCGCAGCGATTCTCGGAGCCGGCTGCGACTCGAAATCCGGTGGATAATCGACCGGATCGAGTAACAAAATTACCATGTGGAGAAAATGCTCCGATAGGCCTGCCGAGGCGTCCGGTGGATGATCCACCTGATCAGGTGGATCATCCACCGGATCCAGTAGTGCACGTTGTTACTCAGTGACTTGGCCAAAATCCTGGCTCGACGTCCGAAACTCAGTGGTACGTTTTGTTACTCGGGGACTTCGTCAAAATTCTGACTGGAGGTCCGCGGACAGGTTTCGAACCTCGTCACACCCCATCACCAAACTCGACCCAAAAGTGGGTAGGGTGCGTGGAAACAGTGCAGGGGACTCCTACACCACGTGCAAGTGGACCTGCGCCTTGGGAAAGGCGCTTCGCACGTGAAGGAAGGCGCCACGGCGTGTGCGCGCCATGGAGGCGTTAGGCGTTTCTGTGGTGGGTGAGACCTGCGCTTCGGCAAGCATAACTTGAGCTACGCTTGGCCGAATCGCGCGCGGTTTGGTGCGTTGGAAAGCTTATGACTATCCCTATAAATGTTGTGATCATGTCTATGTCCAAAATATAACGCAAAACGACGTTATTCCCTTCGCAAAACTGACTGTCTCTAAATTCCTGCTCACACAGCGTGAGGCGACCAGAAAGCTCACGCTCAGTCTCAGATTTGCCCAAAACAGTAGACGTGATCCACTAGAGTCTATCAGATCAACGTCAGGACCGCACCACGCGGATCTCATCCTGACAAAGGGTTATGGGCCCACGGGTCTGATAGCCTCCAACGTTCACGTCTTCCGCAGCGCACGGGATCGTCATCTTGGACGTCGCTGTGAAGTTGTGAGAACCTGCCGGAGTAGCAGCTGCGCACATGGCGCAGAAGGAGACGCAGCCCATTCAGAAGTATGCGGGCGGCCCAGGCTTTGGGCTATGGAGGTGGCACTTCGAGTTGCACCTCGCGCATAAGGGGCTACTTGATGTCATGCTGGGAAAGGAGGTGCTCACAGAGGCGACTGCTACGGACGCGGAGAAGAAGGCCTTCAAAAAGAAGAACACGGAGGCGCTCATGCTCCTGATGTCCGAGACGGCCGAGTCGCAGTGGGGCTACTTCCAGGGCTGCAAGCTGGCAGCCGAAGCTTGGCAAAAACTCTGCTCCATCCATCAATCCAAGTCGCTCGCGAACAAAATCTTCGCGATGAAGCGACTCCTCACGGTGAGAATCGAGGAGGGAGATGATGTCATCTCCGCCATGCAGCAGATCGAGTCGCTTGCCTCGCAATGCAATGATGTGGGGTGGAAGATCGACACACAGCTGCAGGCGATGGCCCTCCTCATGGCCCTACCTGACAGTTGGGGCCCACTCATCACCGTCCTCGAAGGATGGGCGGAGGACAAGCTCACCTATGACGCGGTCGCAGAGTACATCCGCAACGAGGCGCAGCGTCGGAGCTGCGGGGAGTCCTCGTCTTCCTCATCGGCCCTCGTCACCAAAATGCGTGGTGGCGGAAACGGGGGCAAAGGAAGCGGCGGAAGAGGCGGCGGCAAGAAGGGTGCCAAGAAAGGTGCGTGCCGCAATTGCGGCAAGGAGGGCCATTGGGCCCGCGAGTGCCCGGAGGAGGCGAAGACCAGCGGCAAAAACAGCAAGGGCAGGTCTCTCCTCAACGGCAACAAGAATCACTTCCTCAAGAAGGCCAACAGGCGTTGCCTGGATTCCGGGGCCGAGGAGCACACCCAAGTCGAGAAGGTGGGGTTCGTCACCTACGAGAAGTCCTCCAATTCCATGGTGGTCGCGAACGACAAAGTCGAGCCGGCGGCCGGCCAAGGGGATGTGGAGGTGGAAGTTGTGGTGGGCGGTAAGGAGCTATGCACAATCCGTGATGTGCAGCACGTCCCCGGCCTGGCTGACATCCTGAGTGTCAGTCGCTTGACGGACAAGGGGTATGAGGTGCTCTTCCGCAGGAAAGGCGCAGTGGTGCGCATCGACGGCGACGGCGAGGTCGTGCTGGAGGCAAAGCGCGAGGGCGGTCTCTACATCGTGGAGACCAAGGTGGTCCCCGCGGCATCGGACTCGGCAGACTCGCACGAGCGCGTCGTCAACATGGCCAAGGGACGGAGCGCTGATCTGGAGCTCTGGCACCGACGGTTGGGGCATTCGGCGCCCGCAACCGTTAAGGAGATGGCGAAGCGCGACATGGTGCGCGGCCTCGTCATCGACGGTGTAGCAGACGCGGCAGCAGATGCAGCAGCGCACAAAGAGTGCGAGCCTTGCATTTTGGGCAAGGCGCGGCGCAAGCCGTTCAATGAGAACGAGGCTCGCGCAAAGGACCTGCTGGAGGTCGTGCACAACGACGTGTGCGGACCGTTCAAAACGCCGTCAAATAGCGGTTCGAGATACTTCGTCACCTTCATTGACAACTGCAGCAGAAAACTCTACGTGTACTTCATGAAGCGGAAAGGCGAGGTCCTGGACCGGCTGAAGGAGTACGTCGCAGCGGTGGAGAGGCAGACTGGCTGGAAGGTCAGAGCGCTACGCAGCGACAATGGCGGAGAGTACGTGGGCTGCAGTGGGTGGATGAAGCAGCAGGGCATCAAGTGGGAACCCACTACGCCGTACTCGCCACAGTCCAACGGAGTGGCGGAGCGGGCGAACCAGACGCTGCTCAACATGGTGCGGACCATGCTTGTGGATGCGGGGTTGCCGCGAGGNGAGGCTGTGCGTACAGCGAGCTACACCATCAACCTCACCCCAACAGCGGTGCTGAAGGGTAAGGGCGGCTGGAAGACGCCGCAGGAGGTTTGGAGTGGGCGCAAGCCAAACGTGGCGCACCTGAAGGTGTTCGGGTGCAAGGCGCACGCGATGGTGCAGGCGGCACAACGACGTGACAGCAAGCTGGAACCGCAGGCGAAGCCGTGCTTGTTCCTCGGCTACGAGAGCGCGCAAAAGGCGTATCGGCTCTAGGACCCGCGCACGCAAGAGATCATCTGCAGCCGTGACGTCGAGTTCGACGAGCAGCAAAGCTTCAGCAGCAGCAGCAACGACATGAGCGTCGGGAACACTCCAAAACAGGGGGAGTGGTTCTAGCTCCTTGACTACGAGGAGGAGCCGGCGGACACGGAGGTCGATGATGCGGCGTCAGAGTGCGGCGTTGCAGCAGGTGCAGTAGCCGACGCGGAGGACTCCGACGACGATGCAGCTGGGCTGGAGATCCGGCGGAATGATCCGTCGAAGGAGGCATCGCGGATGCCGAAGCGCGCACTCCCTGCGGAGTTCGCGTCGGGCGTCGGAGAAAAACATTCCAGACGCGCCGCCTGTCCGGTTGATGGTTCACCGGAGCGGGAGATATCCTCAGGGAGCCGTCCGGTCGATGATTCACCGGAGCGGGCTGAGTCGGAAGGATCGCAGCAGAGCGACGAGACGCCGCCAAGACTGCCGTGCCGCTGCGGAAGGCAGCGGAGAGCGGGGAAGCGTTTCGACACAGGCACCGGTCGATGGATCGGCATGACGCGGTGCATGCTGGCTGCATCAACGGAACCGACAACCGTGCAAGAGGCGCTTGCGTGGTCCGAGGGGAAGTAGTGGGACGCCGTCATCAAGTCGGAGTTGGCGTCCATTGCTGAAAACGACACGTGGCAGCTGGTTGACAGGCCGAAAGACGCCAAGGTCATCGGCTCCAAGTGGGTCTTCAAGACCAAGTTCACAAAGGAAGGTGTGGTGGATAAATACAAGGCGCGGCTCGTGGCGAAGGGGTACGCACAGCGTAAGGGCGAGCACTACGATGGGATGTTCGCCCCCGTCGCCAAGTTCACAAGCATCCGGGCGATCCTTGCGGTGGCAGCCGCGAAGGACATGGAGCTCCACCAAATGGACGTAAAAACGGCATTCCTCAACGACATCATCGACAAAGAAATCTACATGGAGGTGCCGGAGGGGGTGGAGGCGCCGGAGGGCAAGGTGTGCAAGCTGCGGAAGTCCTTGTA
>SZWC01008517.1:29735-49725 GCA_023375785.1 Penium margaritaceum | reverse complement strand
TGTGTGTGTGTGTGTGTTTGTACCCCTGGGTGTTGGGCATGCATTTGGGGATACGTGCATGGGAGTGTGTGTGCATGCATCTCTGCACACAAGGAAGAAATATTTTGGTGATAATTTGCATGAAGGTTGGGGGGCTTGATGATCAAGGGAGGGGGAGGGGCAGGAGGGGTAGGAATAGAGACTGGCCCGGGAAGTCCAGTTGGGCTGCTGTTAAAAAAGCTGACCTTTATATTGGAGGGGTGGTGTCCTTCAATTCCCAACATTGGCATTGATACCACAGTTGCAGGTATCGTTGATCGTCAAGCTTTTGTAAAGTACGTACTTAGTGTATCACATTAATGTATTTGTACCTTTCACAAAGGTTTCTTATGGTTTAATGTTCTTTGTTCACTTCCATTTTTTTGGTACTGGAAATTTCATATGCTCAGCAATACATATGTTTACCTCGCCTTTTGTATGAAGGATTTCAATTTCAATGCACAAAAAATCTGATAGATCATGCATCTTTTTTCTACAATATGCTTGTGGGATTTATTTGTATACAGCTTATCACGTGTAATAAATCATTGGCCTGCAACAATGTAGGCTTAACGTTAAATTTCCCTTCTGATTTTTCCCTTGAAGGCTGATTTTTGTTCCATTTCTGCACGTCAATACGCCTTCTCAAATACATAGAGTATATTTGAATAATGTTGCTGGGAATGCATTTTTCATACCACATAAATGCTGTACTATTGTATTCACTTCATACTTCTTTTCGCATGCATTTGAAATTTCTCTCTGCGGCATTCACTGGTGTACACTCTCATCCCTCCCCGCCCCCTGTTAGCTATGTTCCCTAATTTAACTTTTGTCGTACATTCTAGATTTTGGTCAGAGAGGGGATTTGTGGGGACTCAACAGAAAATTTTCACACCCCCAACCCCCCCCCCCCATGAGTTCTTCGCTGTGTGAATGAAAGGTTGAGGAGGGAGGGCCTCGAGCCTGGAACCTCCCTCCAAACATAGATGACTCCTCCCAATTGCATTTGTGGCATATTTTNGCTTCTTTTCGCATGCATTTGAAATTTCTCTCTGCGGCATTCACTGGTGTACACTCTCATCCCTCCCCCACCCCTGTTAGCTATGTTCCCTAACTTCAATTCTGTCGTACATTCTAGATTTTGGTCAGAGAGGGGATTTGTGGGGACTCAACAGAAAATTTTCACACCCCCAACCCCCCCCCCCCATGAGTTCTTCGCTGTGTGAATGAAAGGTTGAGGAGGGAGGGCCTCGAGCCTGGAACCTCCCTCCAAACATAGATGACTCCTCCCAATTGCATTTGTGGCATATTTTTCTCCTGTAGAACGGACTGAAAAAGTGGTAGTTTTCTTTCTCCATTTTTATTTTTTTATTTTTCACTATTCTTGAACTTCTCCTAGAGTTTCACTCCACCCAGGAAGCCAGGGGGGATGAGAGAGTGGCATGTGGATACCACTCTCATGTTCCACCTCATTGCTGCCTGTTGGATCCAGCCCGGAGCTACATCTAGATTCAACACCCAACCCCCTTTACTCTGTCCAGCACTCTACCCCTACCATCACTCCACCCCTCTCTCCTAGCACGTGAAAATGCATGCTTGAAGCAAAGCCATGGTAGGGTCCATGAGGAACAACCACTACCTACCGTGTTTTGCAATGAAATGGCCTATCAAGTCTGATGGGCCCGGATAATAGTGTGGCTCCTGCAGAAAGGTGGTGGGGGGAGGGGGAAGGGGAGGGGAGGATGTCAGGCCTCAGTCCCATTTCGAGGGAAGGAATGCCAACTTGGCATGGTTGGAGCTCCCTCCTCGCAGCAAGGACCATGAAGGGGAGGAAAGTGAGGGCGATGAAGAGGGAGAGGTAGATCCAAAAAAAGGTGTGGAAAAGAGTTTCCAATGGGACTTGTTGGATGATTTCAGGAATGAGGACGAGGAAGGGAAGGAAGTGGAGATGGTGGAGGATGAGGGCGAAAATGATGGGGTCCTCTTCAGAAGCCTTTGCGGGAATGGGAGTACTGGGTGGTTGGGAGGAGAAGAGTGGCTTTAAAGGGAGTGGGAATGACACTCGTGTGCTGTCCATCATGGCCTTGATGCAGGTTCTAGAGGAGCACTCTGTCATCCTGTCCCTTGCATGTGCCTTTGGTAAACTCCCTAATTCTTCCCATGATTTTTCTGCACATCTGACAAAGCTACAGGTGTTTTTTTACACAATTTCTTGGGCATGAAGTGCCATGCATGCAAGATGAGCTGGTGTACATGTTTATGCTGCACCATCACCACACTCTGTGAAGAAAAACAAAGGTAGAAACTATATGTTTTCAGAGCATGGGCAATGTGGGAGAAACACACATAATATAGCTCGCAACAGATAGCAGGAAAACATGCTTCCATATTTACAGAATGACATTGCATGGAAGGCTTTGCAATTCCTGTGTATATGCCATGAATTTTGCATTGAAGCACTTGGCATGCTGCTCATAATCGGTTTGGCAAAAGGGGGGAAACCATTTCATGGCAGGGAAGTTGGAGGATTGCACATTTGTGCTGATTCACAGTTGGATATGCGCTCAAAAATAGAAGGGAAAAAGATCCTTCACTATCTGGGCATCCATGAAGGTGGGTGAAAGGATGAAGGCACTTTCTAGGCTACCCCATCCTCTCTGTGCGGAGAAAAATTCTGGCTCCTCGATCCAAGTGGAGGAGCATACCGGAACGTAGGTAAACTGTAGGGAGCAGTGCGGATGACTCCTTGTAGAGACAGTGTTTCCAAACTGCAAGAGAATATGAATATTGCTTTCAACTGAAACAAAGAGGGAAGATTCAAGGATGCCACAGGAGGTTTTGTGGGATTCCTCAGACGGGATGCACCTTCTTTCCTGGGTGACCAGGCAACTTGCGAGTCGTAAAAGTATGTTATCCCTCAGTACAATAAGCCTGGATCATGGAGTCAACCACAGAGACTGAAAGTCTAGCATGAGGTTTCTTTGAGATCCGATGTATGTATAAATACTAGTTTCAATGTCTCCACAGCAATATGGATGATTTTGGGTGATTCTGAACTCCATCATAGGTCACCTTACATGTGGGTGGGAATGAGAGTATTGCATTGTCTATACCTTCACCTTGAGTTGGAAGGTGCCACCCGTCTGATACAGTGACAGCAACAGAAGTGCTGAAGCACGCAGGACATGACATTCCATCATCATAGAAAATTTCACTGATCCCATTTTTTTACCAAACTCTATGCATGAGAAATTACAGGGTTTAAAGCACACATGGAGCTGACTATGATGCTTGTTCAAGTGGTAAGATCCTCGACTTTAGAGAATTTATTCTATGGGCTTATCAACACTTGGAAGTGTCTCCGCACTTCCCAGAAAATTTCTCTCAATCCATACCCATTCTATTGACCTTGTGCATGTTTGCATGTGTGGTTCTGTTCCATCCAAGGATGTACCACATGGTGCACGTTGATGTGTGCAGGGCTGTCATTTGGGTTTGAATTAGAACTATTGTTCACACAAGGATATCTCAACAGGCAAGTGTGAAGAAGCAGTCAGAAGAATTGGGATGTACAGAAGGGCAGTTTAATGACGAGTTCAGAAAGACAAAATTAGGAGCAGGGAAGTAGCTGGAAGTTTCTGAAGGTACATTTCAGATGCAATGTAGAGTGCCAGAGTCCAATCTAGGTGAGGGCATGTCGAGAGGAAGCAGCAGGCAGAGATGGATTCCTTGCAAAGCTGAGTGGTGGAGCAGAGTGATGAAGGAGAAGAGCTACAAAAGAGTGGTGAGGGGATGGCTGGTTGAGCAAGAGCAAGAAAGGAATGGCAGAGCAGAGACACAGCAATGAGGGTGGCAGAACCAGAGCCGAATACGATGGGAAGTATTGTTCGAGTTTAATGTTGAGGAAATTAATGTTCTCAGTGTTTAGGAAAGGACATGACAATATGCAACGGACTTTCTATGCAAGCCAGATGCATTGTAATTGTCATGGATTTTTGTGTATCATCTTGAGTTGGAAATGTTATGGCTGACCTTTTGGCAGTAATTTTTCCTTAGGAAATGAAAATTGTTTATTGGAATACGTGTCCAAGTAACAGTTCAATGTTTAGTCTAAATTTACCTCTTTGTCATATTCTTATTTCAATCAACCCCTTGAATTGGACAAGGTAATGTGGTGTGCATCTGTTGCAGATCGGATTGCAGAGTTAATAGGTGGATTGGGCATTGTTCTTAGTCTTTTAAAGGAGGTTTGTATCCACTGTAATGCCTGATCAGGCTGTTCCAAATAGCTGTGATAGAGTTAGAAACTCTTTTCAGGTGAGGATGTGGGTCTAGCTTAAGAATAATCATGAGACCTTCGTTGAAATCCTTATTGAATTCCTTTAACTTCTGTTCCAGTTCATCAGCTCCTCAGACCTTACAAATGCTCTCTGGGAATTCAAGGGATCTATTGCTGAAAGGAATCAATACATCTGCTATACCCACGGCCTTGGGCATGCGGTATGCTTCCAGGTACCCACATTGTTGCACTATCAACTGCAGCAATGTGGGAAAGGAGGATTGTGCCTTAGACTCTGTAGAGTAGCCTCTCAGTATTGATGGAGGGAAAGGCAGTTACAAGGATTGTGTTTTCAGCTATTTGTTTCTTCTAGTTAACGTTTTCTTGCAGCTTGTGCTGGAGATTAATGGCAAATGAGGCTTCACAAAGTAGATTTTGGAACAAGGAGTGCATTATAGTTCTGAGCTGGTCTCAATCCAGGAGGGGTCATGTGACCAGAATAAAAACTCTTGTAGTTTCCCTTGGAGCAACCACTGAAGCGATGCCCATGGATGGAGGCCAGTTTGCCAGTGGCCCGGATATCTTGTGTCCAGAGGATAGTGTTCTTGCCATCGTCAGCCAGGGACGGGTATCATCAGATTGTGGGTGTCATCAGGATATCCCATATGAAGGAGTGCCTGATAGGGAGTTCATCAGATTGTGGTGAAGAGGGGCTGATGTGCTGATTGCTGGATAACGGAGGGCGCTGCCACAATTCCACAAACTGAGGTTGTGCTGACATTGCAAGTCCTCTGTTTCTATGAGATGTGATGAAGAAGAAGGCAGATTGCTGACGGTCTGGTCCACAGGCTACAATGGATTGTTCTGCAACTTAACCTGAACCCAATGAGCAAGGAGAAAGGTGGATTCATGTTCCAGTGGAGACAAAAAAAATTGGCTTTGTCTATCAAATGTCCATGCTGGGGATGAGGATTGAGAGGGGTGAGCACAAGGGGGTGGTGCTGCATCAACCAACAGTAGTGGAGGTGAAGGGAAGAAGAAGGAAAATTGCCATTTCTGTAAGAAGCCAGGCAATTGGGAGCGCGAATGCCAAAAGAAGTAGGTAGATCTTACGACAGGGGTGGGAGCAGGGAAACAGTTGATGCCTCTGCCAACACCGCTGATTAGAAGAGTGGATTTGTGGGAGCAGGGAAACAGATGTCGTTTGTGCTTCTGTCCAGGGGAAGCATGTGGAACGTCGTGTAAAGGAGGTGCTCCATGTTCCAGGGCTGGCAGCTAACCTCATCTCTGTTTCCTCTGTCATCTCTCAAGACCTCCTGTTCCACTTTGAGGAATGGTGGCTGCACCATCTCAGTGCGTGCCGGCCAGGTTTTTGCAAAGGCAAAAAACGACAATACCCTCTCCTGTTTTTTTGTGGCATTGGAGAAGGGAGCTGCCTCATGAGCAGCTGCGAGAGTGCAAGAAGGCGACATTGGCCTGCGGGATCGCCGGCTTGGACACCTTAGCTTTGGCGCAATCATCTCCATGCAGCAGATGGTGCGCGGCCTACAGATGAAGGAGGTGAGGGAACTTGGTGTGTTGGCCTGCAAGAGCTGCATCAAAGGGAAGCAAGCCCGCTCTCCATTCTCTACGGAGGTGAATGCGACAGCTGAGCTTTTCACACTTGTGCACTCTGACGTGTGTGGTCCCATGCCATCACAAGGGGATGTAGCATGCAAGATTCTGACAATAGAAAGGACAGGTGATGAGGCTTGCCTTGTGCACAACCAAGGCAGTCAAGAATGCAGGGCGTAGGGAATGTGCTAGGTTCAATGCCAACAGGAGGCTGATGATGTAGGAGGTTATGGATGGTGGCTGTATGCACGTGACACACGCAACGACTGAGAAAAACTATGTGTACAGGGGAATAACAAGGAGCAACATACACATGCGCTGCAGCCGTGGCGCAGGCTAATATGAAAACAAGAGCACACAATACAACTTGTCACAATATAGACCACTAAGAACAGGATGGCCAGAAGACTGAAGCAACATTATGTCGACGCCAAAAAAGGGAACGACTTCCATGTCCTCATCATTTAGCATAGTGACAGACAGTAAGCTGACCTCAAGTGCAGGTACAAAGAGAAAATCAAGAAACAAGAAATGACCCAATGGACCAACAAAATGCACAGCACCAATGTCCTGGACTGGCAACATCTGGCCAGAGCCAGTGTGGACGAAGTGAATTTCACCAACAGGCCCCAACGTGACGATTGAGGCACAAGAAGACGTCACGTTATGAGTGGCTTGAGAGTTGATGATCCAAAAGCCACTCAGCACACAAGATGGGGCAGTCACATGACACTTGGTGACATTACAAACAAGTGCAGGAGAGCACTCAGCATGTCCAGAAGTCACAGGGAGGAGAAGAGGCAGGGTAAAAGACTTAAATGCTCGATCTAATCCACAGACTACAAAGATCCAACAAACGACGTTCCCCAAAGGGCTCCATCTGACCAACAATGGTGACCCCGGACCTCGTTAGCAAAACACATAGCAGAGAGGAAATTGGGAAGCCCAGACTGGAGAGGGCCAGAGAAAGCTGGAGTAGACGTGCCCGAACCATTTTGTGGCATGACAAGAGATGTGGAGGGCAAGAGGAGACAAATAGAGAAGAGATGGTTGGAGCTGCCGACCGGAGCCATGATGGAGGGGCAAAGGAAGGATACGGCGGTCCGTAGATGGTGGGGTAGAAAGGTGATGGCATCCATTGCCACCCTGGATGAGGTACAGAGACCGCTGAGGACACTGCTTGCAATAGAACAACTAACCACATGACAATGATGGTCTCCCATGGAAGACTCTCATGCACAGGGTGAAAAAAAAAAGGAAAGAAGAGGAAAGAAAAGAAAAGAAAAGGCCAATACTTGAGACAGGTCCTAGAGGACTGGTCTTCCGTGGTACCGGGGCAAACCCCGGATGCCCGGGTCTCAACCAAGGTGTTAGTTGATGAACCAAGGGTGGCCAAGCCCATCCGCCTCCCCATGTTTCTTTTTTTCCGGACAGGCGAGCTCAAATCCGGTGGACGAGCTCGTCAACGGATGATCTTGTCGATCCATGAGTGTGTCAATCAATGGGCTCGTTGATGCACGAGCTCGTTGGACAACAAGCCCATTGACCGAAACATTAGGGGATGCGAGAAGCTGCGAAGCACTCTTCTTGCCAGTTACTATTGCCTTAGCTGCTACTATTGCTCTCGCAGTGAATCCGCTGCTACTTGAGCAATGAGCTCGTTTTGTTTTGCTTCTACTACGTGCACAGCAAGCTCTCTGTCTTTTTTGTTGCTGCTGCTATGGATGGTGTGATTTATGATCAATCGTCCCACTTTTATACACTCAATTACCTATGCATACTACTCTATTATCTTCACCTCCTAGAAGTTTACTAATGTGTATGGACTTGTTACATCACTTGTTTCCTAGTGACTGAGTGGTATCTATTTTCAGAGGAAATGATAGTTATTTTTGGTTAAGTTCAAAGACTAATGATCTGTTTTTTGATGTATTCAATAGTTTTTATTTCAACCAATTGATGTCCCCAAAAGTCTTACATGGTACATATATCATACATAGCATGTGATCAAAACGTACGTCAAACTACAGTTCACTATTTTTAAGAGAAAGTGTCATTTGGTTCTTTGCTTGAAGTTTGCGAGGGTCATGAATGTCATTTTCTTGAAGTCAATTGTGGTTCCCCCCTCCCTCCCTCCAAAACACATTGAGTGTATTGGAGGAGTGTATCAAGGGGTGTATCAGATATACTCTCAAAAACGTGCAGAAGTACATTTGTACACTTGTGTACTAATGCACACCCCCTCCAGGTACACTTCCGAATACACCTTCCCAATACACTAGGACTTTGGGGGGGGGGGGGTAAGGAGACTAGTCCTATTCCCCCCCCCCCCTCAAAAGTGAAAAGTGTATCTGGTGAGTGTATTGGATAGACAACCTAAACTAAAACAAGTGTATTTTTTTCTCAATGATATGACGATACATCCAGAGTGTCGATCCTGACATCACCGATGTATCGCCGTTGGCACGGTGCGATGTAAGAAACGGTGTCCTAAGTGGATGCCCCTCCCCCCCAAAGACACCTCTAATGTCTTGGGGGAGTGTATTGGGGGGTGTATCTTGCATATCCTGAAGAACATACACAAGTACATTTGTACACATGGGTCGTGTACAAATACGACCCACCTCTAGATACACTTCCCAATAAACCCCCAAATGCACTTTGAGTTTGGGGGCGGGTGGGAGGCAGGAGCAGACTAGCCCCACCACCTCCCTTCAAAATTGGAAAGTGTATTGGGTGACTGTATCTGCAAGTGTATTGGATAAACAACCAGAACAATACACGAGTGTAATTTTGTCTCAATGATAAAAAAATAGGTCCGGACCGTTGATCGTGACATGGCTGTCAATGCGCCGGATAGCAACGGTCTAGAAAACGGGTCCCGACATGGGAGGCCGCCAACCGCTCTTGGCATTGCAACCAAGATAACATATCACCCTCGAACGAGGGATCCACACTTTAGGTTTGTTTGGTTTGCAACCTCACAAAGTCAACATGTTGGTCTTTAGTGAACACTCTGTGAGGAGTCTCAAAGGCAAGAACTGTAAATGGATGCATGCAAGGTAAAGGCTTTTATACTTGCAGAACTTTGCTAAAACTTCTGCTTGTAGTGGCTCCACTGGAGCCAACCTCAACCTACAGTCCTACTTGGCACGTCCTTAGACCACCAAGTGTCATTCTCAAGGCAGGATCTACTAAGCTTCCTAGAAGCTTCCTGTCCCAGTTTTGGCCACAAAGAAATTTGCGGCCGTCACGGGGATTGAACTCGCGACCTCTCATTTGAGACTCCGGTGCCTATTCAACCAAGCCAAAAAAGGTATGGTTCCTATGATGAGCCACAGGAGACATACCCATTATGGGATGTGCATTCATTGCCCATCTCAGAACAGACCAAGGGGACATACTCCATAGAGCAGTGCATGCCTTGTCTGTATGTGTAGCTAGCCAGCTAGGCGGTGGACAAGGTGCATACTATTTCAACAAATCTCTCCCTTGCACCTCTGTCCATTTATCGCTTATTGGGCTCCATCAATGCCTTGGGGCTCACCCTTCCTCTGCCGCACTCCTCAAGCCGAATCCACGAATGCCTGCATAGTGCAAGTCATTCTCCAGCGGCTTGGTCATGCAGTTAGCAAGCATGCTCTTCGTTCTGCAGTGCGGCAAGTCCACCACGTTCTTCATGACGAGATCACGTGAGTAGTGGTAACGTATGTCGATGTGATTTGTTCGGCGGGAGATGATCTCGTCTTCAGCCATCGAGATGGCGCTCATGTTGTCCACGTGTACGACCATGGCGTCCTTCTGTGGCACTGTCATTTTGCCAAGCAAGCTGCACAACCACTGAGTCTCCTTGCACAACTCTGATAGAGCAACGTAGTCTTCCTCAGTTGTGGACACGGAAACACAATCTTGCTTCGTGTTGGCCCATGAGATGGCAGCGCCATTCAAGATGCACACATATCGAGAGGTGGATTTCCTGTCGTTGAGATTTCCTCCCCAGTCGGCATTGGTGTAGCACTTTAGGCGAAGGGGTTCCGTTCCTTCTTGGCCTCCAAGGACAAGGCCCATGTGACGTGTCTTCTGCAGGTAGCGCAAGATGCGCTTGACTGCCTGCCAATGTTGTGGCTCGGGGTTGGCCACGAATCTGCTCACTTGTCCCACAGCATAGCAGATGTCCGGACGAGTCTCTACCATGGCGTACATGATGCTACCCACGGCGGACTGGTAGGGGATGTCTTGTATCTCCCTTTGTTCTGCTTTGTTGCTTGGTGACATGGAGGCCTTCAGCTTTGTATCGGTCGTCATTAGGGTGCTGACAGGTTTGCTGTCTTCCATGTGGTAGCACTTCAGTACCTCACCTATGTATTTGGTTTGGTTGAGTTCGATGGTGCCTGCTACTCGGTTGCAGTGGATGGCAATCCCGCGGTAGTACTCGAGAGGACCCATGTCCTTCATTTTGAACCTTTTGCTGAGGTCAGAATTCAGCTCATCCAGCAGCTCGACCGTAGACGAGCACATGATTAGATCATCCACCTACAACGCAACCAACATCAACCCTCTCCCATCATCGTGTACGTACATGCTTGGGTCATTCTGGCAATGTGCAAAGGTGAGACTGGTCATGAAATTGTCCATCTCTTTGTACCACATCCTTGGGGCCTGTTTGAGCCTGTAGAGCGCTTTCACCAAATTGCACACCTTGCCCTTGGGAGCTTGGACTCCTTCTAGCACCTCCATCAGCACTTCCTTATCAAGCTTCACATAAAGGAAAGCTGTCTTGACGTCCATCTAGTGTATCTCCAGGTTATTTGCGACGGCAATGCCAAGGAGAGAACGAATGGAGGCAAAGGTCACGACGGGCGCGAATGTCTCATTGTACTTGGAGCCTGAGCGTTGAGAGAACCCCTTAGCCACCACCCTTGCCTTGAACCTATCGATACTGCCGTCTTGCTTCTTCTTCACTCAGGGGACCCACTTGGATCCCAGCACGTGGGCCTTGTCGGGCCTATCCACCAGCACCCACGTGCCGTTCTCGGCAATGGACGTGAGCTTGCTGTCCACTGCCTTCTTCCACTTGGCCGCATCTGGGCCATTCATTGCCTCCGCCACTGTGGATGGCTCTCCCTGAGCCATGCACGACCAGCTAAGGCCGGTCCAATCATCCTCATACCGCAAAGGTGCTTTCTTTGGTCACAAACTGCGTCGAAGTGCTGGTGCAGCTTCTTGCTTTGGTGCTGGTGCTTCCACAAGTTGTGGTTTGTTGTCGTTGTAATCGTCAGAAGAGTCGTCAGACTCCAAATCAGACTCAGAAGCCCCGGACGCCTCGGTATCCGCGTCCATGTCAGATGCTGCATCATCCTCCGCAGCTACTCTCCCATTCCCACCACCTGCTGGCAAAGCGAGACAGTTGTCGGCTGCTTGGTCTCCGGACTCAAGCAACACTATCCACTCTCCCGCTTTGGGAGCAAGGTTCGGGTCCAGCAGCTCTCCCTTTTCAAGGGTGCACTCGTCAAACACGACATCGCGGCTCCTCACGAGCTTGCCTACTGCCTGGTCCCAAAGCCGATAGGCTTTGTGTGATATGTCGTACCCAACCATGACACACTTCCTGGAACGTGCGTCCAGCGTGCCTCCACCTTCTCCGGACTGGATCTTCACCCATGGAGTTGACTCAAACACCTTCAGATGAGATGCGTTGGGTTTCTTTCCTGACCATGCTTCCTCTGGGGTCTTCAGTTGCTTGGCTTGCTCCTTTAGACGCTTTCGCAAGGCGGTCGCTGGTGTGAAGTTCAAGAGGTAGCAAGCCGTTGTTGTTGCTTCAGTCCAAAAGCAAGGTGGGAGCTTGGCATCGAAGAGCATGCTTCGCACCATACCGAGCAGGGTCTAGTTCATCCTCTCGGCAACGCCGTTACTTTGGGGGTTGTAAGGGGTGGTTTGCTCGTGGCGGATGCCATGATGCTTGAGCCAAGGCTGGCATGCCTCGTACTCACCCCCGTTGTCACTTCGGAGCGTCTTCACTTTCTTGGACGTTTGCCGCTCCACCATGGTGACAAACTCGAGGAGCTTATCCTTGACCTCTCCCTTTGTTTTGAGGAAGTAGATCCATAACTTGCGGCTGTGGTCGTAAATGAAGGTGAGGAAGTACTTTCTTCCTCCGTTAGACGGTGTGCGGAAGGGTCCACACACGTCACTGTGTATCAGCTCCAAGACATGCTCTACTCATTGACCTCCTCTCCCAAACGGCTTCTTCTTTCCCTTCGCTTGGAGACATGGTTCACACAATGTACACCCTTTGCCATGCTTCATGGTGCACCTTTCCATTCCGCGGACTACCTCTTGCTCTTGCATCTTCTGCAACTTGCTGTTGGCCACGTGGCCAAATTGCCTGTGCCACAGCTCAGCATCACTATCCTTGGTTGATGTGGCAGCCGCAATGGTCGCCGGTGGTGTATCCTTTTGCTTTGATGCCACTATCTTGGTGGCACATGCGAGTCCCTCATCTGACACCTTGGTGACTTTCGTTTGAAGCACGATGAGGCCGTCAACTCTTGGAACTTGAAGCAAGAGATCGTCTTTGGTGTACAAAATCTGGATGTCCTCCTTTTTTATGACCACCGCTTCCTTGTTGGTAAACACCACCGTCATGTTGTTGTCGGTGATTTGTGAGACGGACAGCAAGTTGGTTGCAAAGGAGGGCATCTACACCACCTTTTGAAGGTTGACCGCCTTCTCCGCACCGTTCACGTTGAACGTGATCACCTTGTCCCCCTCATTCATGGCTTAGACGACGCCGTCGTTTGCACACTTGATGCGCATGATAGATTTGGCCATGGAAACAAATCCACCCTTCTCTTTTGATGAGTGGTGGTTGGTGCCCGAGTCAAAGGCAAATGCCCCGGGCCTAAGGGTCAATGCACCCTTCATGGTTAGCCCCCTAGCCATCATGTTGGTGAGCTCCTTCTTCTCCTTTCCACCTTTGTTCCCGCTTTCTTTCTTGGGACTATGGCGGTCCCTAGCCCAGTGCCCAGCCTTGCCATAGTTATGACAGTTGCCGGGCTTCTTGGAACTCTTCCCGCCACCATTGCCTTTCCCTCCACCGCCACCGCTTCTGCTGTTGCCTTGACTGGAGCAAGAGCTTGCACCTTGTCCAACGAAGCGCGAGGCATAGGCTGAGATGTTTGCCTCAATGCCACTGCGACGCATGGAATCATTGCGGACGTGTTTGGCCACAGCCTCGTACGTCAGATCTGCCTCCTTCCAACCGCCAAATACGGTGATCAAGGACCCCTAGCTTTCCGGCAGCGCCATTAGAAGGATCATGGCATGCATATTGGAGTCGAGATTCCATTCCATTTGCTGGACCTCCTGCAACACGTTGTCGAATGACTGCAAAAATGCGGGTATCGATTCTCCTTCACTCACCCTCATCGACATCAACCTTTGGAAGATGAAGAGTCTGTTTCCTAGGGCATTTGTTTGATGCACGCGTGAGAGCTTTGCGTCAGCCTCGGTAGCCAATGTCCATCTTGTGATGTGGGAGTGTTGAGTCTCCTTGATGGACGTCACAAGAATGACAAGAGCCATGTTGTTCTTTATCGTCCATGATGCAAGGTCAGCTACATACGTCGTCACCGTGGCATCGCCGGGTGCTATCTCACTCCCTTTTAGGATGTCGAGGTAGCCACGCACGTTCATGGAAATCTCAAAATGCCATTTCCTCAAGGGAAAACCTGTCCCCATGAATTTGGACATACCCGCCTCAAGGCGGGCTTGAGTCGGATTCGCCATTTCCTACGGTTGCTTGTCTTCTCTACGTTGCTGCTACTCTGTGTTGTTGAGGCCGAAGAGGCTGATGAGGCTGCTGATTGCGACCATTGTCAAAGGTGCAGTTGGTTCTGTTGCATACCCCTCCCGCCGATGATCGCCTAAGGAGATGGTGCAGTCGTGAGATAATGGACTCGGGGTCGTACCACCTTCTTAAAATGGGTAGAGCTTAATCCCGTTGGGGCTCGAGGGTCTTGTCCAACATGGGCAGAGCTGTTCCTTGTTCCCTAGTCCGCCACGTGCGCGCACCCTACCTGAAGAAGCCGATAGAGCGGATGGAGCAGGTTGGAGCCGTCCGATCTTCATGTACCTGCTGTACCTTTGCGCCCTGCAAGACTACGCGCTAGTCGATCTTGGAAGCATGCCTTAGAACCAGAAGTGTGGGCCCATAATCCTTTGTCAATGCGTCGGATAGCAACGGTCTAGAAAACGGGTCCCGACATGGGAGGCTGCCAACCGATCTTGGTATTGCAACCAAGATAACATATCAACCTCGAACGAGGGATCCACACCTTGGGTTCGTTTGGTTTGCAACCTCACGAAGTCTGCATGTTGGTGTTTAGTGTCTACCTTTGGTTGGACACTCTGTGAGGAGTCTCGAAGGCAAGAACTATAAATGGATGCATGCAAGGTACTGGCAAAGCTTTGCTAAAGCTTCTGCTTGTAGTGGCTTTACTAGAGCCAACCTCAACCTACAGTCCTACTTGGCGCGTCCTTAGACCGCCAAGTGTCATCCTCAAGGCAAGCTCTAGTAACCTTCCTAGAAGCTTTTTGTCCCAGTTTTGGCCACAAAGAAAATTGCGGCCATCGCGGGGATTGAACTCGCGACCTATTGCTTGAGACTCCGGTGCCTATTCAACCAAGCCAAAAGAAGTTTGATTCCTATGATGAGCCACAGGGTACATACCCGTTATGGGCAGTGCATTCCTGGCCCATCTCAGAACAGACCAAAGGGACATACTCCATAAAGCAGTGCATGCCTTTTCTGTATGTGTAGCTAGCCAGCTAGGCAGTGGACAAGGTACATATTATTTCAACAATCGCCCGTATATCACCGTTGGCACGGTGCGATCTAAGAAACGACACCCTGATTGGATCCCTCCCCCTCCACCCTCCCTCCTCCTCGCGTGACATCTGTAGTGAATTGGGAGGGTGTATCGGAGGGTGTACCTTGCATACCCTGAAAAGCACACACAAGTGAATTTTTACACTTGTGTACAAATACAACCCCTCTCCAGACACACTTCCCAATACACCTCACAAAAACACTTCGACTTCACAAGGGGTGGGGGGTGGTCACTAGTCCCATTACCCCCCTCCCCCCTCAAAAAAAGCAAGTGTATTGGGTGAGTCTACCCATGAGTGTATTGGGTAGACAACCACAACAATACACAAGTGTATTTTCTTCTCAAACATACAAAAATAGATCCAGAGCGTTTATCGTGACATCGCCCACATATCAGCGTTGGCATGGTGCAATCTAGGAAACGGCACCCCGACTGGATCCCTCCTCCCCACCCCCCCCCTAAGACATCTCGAGTGTATTGGGGGAGTGTATCGGGCATTGTACCTAGCATACCCTGAAAAAGGTACACAATTTTATTTCTACACTTATGTATTGATGCGACCCCCCTCCAGATACACTTCTCGATACACCCCCCCTCCCCCAATACAATTTGACTTCATAGGAGAGGGAATAGTCCCACCACCCCCCCCCTCAAAAGTGGAAAGTGTATTGGATGAGTGTATCTTTGAGTGTACTGGATGGACAACCAAAAGAATACGCAAATGTTTTTTTATTGGTGTGACAAAAGTAAATCCGGAGCTTCGATCTTGACATCTCGACGGTTCTTGGAGAGGAAAAACAGTAGTAACATGCGTGTGCCCATAACTTGCTATCAGCACACTACGAGCTAAGAAATGGCACCCCGAGAGGACTTCCCTCCCCCCCCAAGACACCACTAGTGTATTGGGGGGTCTATCTAGCATACACCAAAAAAATAATACAAGTCTATTTGTACACATGTACTAATCCAAAACCCCTCCACATACACTTTTGAATACAACCCCCTTATACATTTTGACTTCCGCAGGGGGGGGGGGAGGAGAGGAGGGGGGGACGTCCGCTTGACCATGTTACTCTCGAACATCAGGCCACCCATACTATCGCATAATGTCTGTACCACGAATCTACGTAATGGCGTTTAACTATGCGCTCATATACATGTACAAGCAAGATCTTTTAAAGAGAATAAAGGTGGGTTCGGATGTCGAGAAACAAACATTGAAGTGATTTGAGGCATGTATTCTTGATCTTGTATTTCAAAACCTTTTCAAGGGAATCCAATTCTCAAGAAAGTGCCATGAAATTCTTACAGCATGTACATAAAAGTTATTGTGTACGTGATGGTAGTAAGCAATTTCTAGGAAACCTTGTCAACTCTCCAGGTTTTTTTCTTTGAAGGATCCTCACCATATGTTTCACTCTTGTACACTAATAATCAAGTGTGTAGATTTGGGATGATTGGACATAAATGGATGGTGCTGCTGCTGATCTGTTGCTCCTGTTAACGCAGGTAATGCAGCTATTGCTGCTGCTATTGTTGCTACTGCTAGTGCAGTTGATGCAACTACTATTCTTACTACTGCTACTACTGTTGCTGCTGCTGCTGCTGCTGCTGCTGCTGCTAGTGCTACTGTTGGTGATACAACTGGTGCTGCCAATGCTAGTGCTGCTGCTCTGTTTCTCCAGCTAGTACGGCTGCTCTTGCTGCTGCTAGTGTGGCGGATGCAGCAGCAGCAACTTCTATTACTCCTGGTCGACACATGGACCCTATGCAGCGAGGTTGCCATCGCCGCACCGGTTGTTGTTGCTGCTGCTGATCTACTGTTATAGTCTTTGCTGCTTTAACAATGATGAGGCAAGCCGTATATAGCTACTATGGTTGCTATAGCTGCTGCCACTGCTATAGAGGCCTAAGACGCCACCACTCCCACTTCACATCGTTGCTAAGAAAGCCAAGGCGATGAGTGGAACTTTTGAAAAGATTCTGGCAGCATTCTTCCACTGGACTGTGTGTGGTAAGCCCTCAGCTCAGGGCCTCCACGTTGAGAACAGCAAGACAAATCCAATGCAAATCTCCGGACAACATTTGGTTGAGTATAGGCTACCCTAGGTTTGGGTTAATGCAGGTGGCCATGGACAACCGCGCAAAAACTGCTAATTCCTAGATTGGGACAAGGAACAGCTCGATTGGGTGAGTCTCGCTAGTAGCGACCCACCCGGCTGGCTGGCGAGCAGAGCTCGCCGGCGCGCAAGCAAAGAGAGAGGGCGAATTGCTCTTGTGCTCTGCAAAAGGACCGTCTAGCCCATGCCCTGCCCTGCATACACAAACACTAAAATGGTTTGTATCTCCGGCAAGGACTAATCTAGGTTCCAGTCACACCTTGCACGTTTAACCTAGAAGACTACGAAGGACAAACATAGGTCTCATAAGTCCAAGTAATGTGAAGACTCCAGCAAGTAGGCCAGCTGTTGAGTGATGGAGAGGGGCCATGCCGACAGGATGGAGGTGACCACTCGTGCGGGGCGGAAGGGTCACGAGCCGTCACGGTGTGTCACCTCCACTCCCTGTGTTGGCATGCCCTACGCACTCACGGCCACCCATGAGAAGAAGTATTTACAATGAGAGATTAACACAAACCCTTGGACGGGCATGCAGCCAAGATATTGGAGTTGGATCAGAACTGCAAAAGAAGGGAGAGCCTTGGTAAGAAAGTCGGCCAACTGAGCCTGACCACTGATGGCATGCACTTCAACTGTCCCTGCCTCCACTGCATCTCGAATGAAGTGATGGTTGACGCTTATGTGCTTTTTGCGTGGATGCAACAAATCATTGTTTGCTACAATTTTGCGGGCTGCTGAGCTCTCGCTATGCACAGGAACAGAGGATGTGTGCACGTCCAGTTCCTCAAGCAAACGTGCAAGCTAGATCTCCTCACATGCTGCCCCACTCAATGCCATGTATTCTGTCTCAGCCACACTTCGTGCAACACATGAATGTTTTCCACTGTGCCACAACATAGCAGTCCCCCATAGAAGAAACACATATCCACCCCGACTGCGAGCTGCATAATCACAGGCATAGTTACTGTCACAGTACCCATCAAGAGGTGGATCGGTGGTAGAGGCAAACACTAGACCAAGGACAGCTATGTCGGGCACAGAATACAGTAATTTCAGCAGTGATTTTTCACGTTTGCTGTATGGTTGCTAGCTGAACTGCACGAGCACAATGACAGCATAAGCAATGTCCACACGTGTCATGGAGGCAAGATATGAGAGACTCACAGTGATTTCTCTGTACAATGTGGGATCTGTATCTGGGTCGTAGTCAGTGGTACGTGCATCCAGTAGGTGTGAATAGACATCAGGGCTCATGGGTGTGTGCTGTTGTGGGAGATGCTGTACCAAGTGCTGGAAGTGTTCAGTGAGGTGAGCAAGAAAACGACCTTAATGGAGGGTCAAGGTCTGCGCTGTGCGGTCATGGGTGATGGTCATGCCTAGAAAGTTGTGTGCCTCACCCAGGTCTTTCATTTTGTAGCGTGATGTGGGCATTGCTTTGGCTTCTTTAATGATCATGAGGGAGGGAGACAAGATCAAGAGATCATCCACATACACCAGTAGTGCAACAGGCTAACGACTACCCCAACACAGCAACAGTGAAGGATCACAGATACTTTGTGTGAACCCACCACTCTCCAGAGTGTGGTGGATCTCTGTGTTCCAATACCTAGGTGCTTTTTTTAGGCCGCACATGGCCTTCAGCAGCAGCCACACCCTGTCTGTCCCGTCCTCAAAATCCCCTGGCTGTCTTACATACAGTTCTTATTCTAGTGGTCCATTCAAAAAGGCATTTTTTACATCCATTTGATGAATGCCTCAGTCCTCATGTGTGGCTCCTGCCAGGAGGACGCGGCTGGTTCCATCCTTTCCCACAGGTGCGTAAGTGTCTGTGAAGTCCTGTCCAGGATTTTGGTGTAAACCTTCAGCCATGATCCAGTCTTCATACTTCTCAATCATTCCCTTGAGGTTTCTTTGCAGTTTAAACACCCACTTGACATCAATGGCATTGCGGCCAGCTGGCAAGGGCACCAACTGAAACACCTTGTGTTCTAGCGGTGCATTCAGTTCAGCTACCATTGTCTTTTCCCATTTAGCAGCATCTGAATTCCCCCTTGCCTCAGTCAGGGTCTGTGGTTCAGTTACACTGTGGTCCATGGATTCGGTGTCAACAGTGTGATCAAATTGCTTGTAGTCAACCCTGGGGAAAGTGGGTAGGGACCGTCACAATGATTCAGGTGGTGGTGTTTTTGCACTTTCAGTCTCATTGGGAGGGGTTAGAGGTCTGAGTCCTGGAGGTGCCTGATTGGCGCTGGACTCTGTGCTAGCTAGGTCTGGGGAGGAAAGCAAATCCTTTGGCACAGGAGTGGCTGTCTTGCTATCTGGTCTTCACGATGCCTGACTTACAGCTTGTGGTGGGGGTGACATGAAGACCGGCACACTCACATACTCTGGGTAGTGGTCTTGCGTGGGTAGAGAAGCAGCATGGCACATTTTGCAAAATACCTTGTAGGGCATGTGTTCCAAGAAAGGCTCATCACCACTTTCAACAACCCTATTATTTGTGGGGACTCAAAACCGCCATGGGTTTGAGGCGCGGGACACCCCCACAAAGACGCACCAACGACCATGTGGACTCATTTTCTTCTCTTGTTGTGGTGGCACAAACCAGACACATGCCATTGTTCCCCACACCCTGGCCTGCCTCGGATCAGCCTTCTCTTTGACCCAAATCTCCCACGGTGATACTGATCTGGGAAGTGCACCTTGGGGGATACGGTTCCACACCCAGGTGATATATTTCACTTCCTCCTCCGAAAACCCAAACAAACAACTCGGTCAGCAGTGTACGCAGTGCATCACCAAGGGTTCTGTGCCATCACTCCGCCACTCCATTCTGTTGTGTAGTATAGGGAGCCATGAGGTCTGTGTGTGTTGCATCAGTGCCTTTGACGACATGTGCTTAGGGTCAGTTGTGGGGACATAAGGGAACAGAGTGAGTTTGTACTGCATGTTAGTATGCAGCGGCCCATCGACCAGCAAGTCGCCAGACACATCATAGAGCATGCAACCCTGCCTCTATGTGAGTGCTGTCACATTCGCCTGTTGGTCTAGTCCCCCCCCCCTCC
>SZWC01008517.1:2877-29605 GCA_023375785.1 Penium margaritaceum | reverse complement strand
ACAGTAAAATGACTTTCAGCCGCAACACGTACAAGACACTCGTGAGCCACGGTTTCCCACCCGGTGTCTGGAGAGCGAATGACCCCATGCCCTCAACAGGTAGCACTTCACCTGACCCAGTCTTCACACCTCCCACATCAGGCGTGGCATGAAATGTGAAAAACACCTGACGATGTGGGGGCATATGAAGTGATGCGGAAGTGTCAAAAAAACCACTCATGCATGGGAAGTGAGTCCAAGGTGGTGATGTGCGTGTGCCCAAACTTCTGACATGGTGACTGTGGGATGGAAGTCTGTTCTGGTGGTTGCAGCTCCATGAGCGTGCTCTACCCTGGTCATGGTGGTAGTGCTAGCGGCTTCTGTGGCTTGGTCGTCTTGATGTACACCCTCTGCACCCATGCTGGGACAGGTCCGGGTGTGCTGATGAACAGGGGCACGTAGAAGGGTCAATGATACATAGGTGGAGATGAAGCCAGTGCTGGTGGGTACATGATTGGATGTAGCTGTGGTGGTCCAAAGATGGCAGCCTAAAAGGGCGCCGGTGCACGAGGTCCTACCACGGGGTGTGTCATCCATGCTGGTGGGTACAGGTGCTGACCAGTACGAAGAAGTGGCGTTGGTGGCTGTCCCACTGCTGAGCGTGTTTGCTGCGGAGATGGAGTCATGATCCGCTGAAGAGCCGGACAGGCGCGCCAATAATGGCCCGGTTGCTTGAAGGTGCGGTTCCCTGCTCCTTCACTGCGCCCACATCCACCGCCCCCTTGTCCACCTTGTCCTCCTCCGCTGCCACGGCCACTCCCGCCACCTCCACCCGGGTGGTGGTGTGAAGGTAGGGGAGTGCCTCCTCCCTAATGAATGACAGTGCTTGCTGCTGCGCCCTTGTCTTTGCGCACCTCACTTTTCAGGAAATCTTCATAGTTCTGCAGCTCCTCAAACAACTATGCCAAGTTGGTGTTCTTGATGTCGGCGGCTTTCAGCTTCCAAAGTAGGCCACACAAAAAGTCTTTGTACAGTTCTCCAAGGTGAAGGAGGACCAGACCCAGCCACTCAATAATGGTGTAGGAGGCACTGAGGCCGAGCGCAGGCGAAGGTCCATGGTGGCATCCAAGTACTCGGCAACTGGTGCACCAGGCTTGGGGCGTAGTTTGCGGAGCTGCTCGGACAGGGAGATAACGAGAGTCATCCCATGCTCTTTCTTCTGTGTGACAAGGTGTCGCCACGCATCATAGGGTTTAGGGTCTCCACTGCTAGGGTTCTCGGGATCCTCTCCTTTACCCCTAAAGCAAAAAAATAGCAGATGGAAACCTGCTGGTCCTCGGGGAGGGTATGGACAAGAGCGTTGAATGCTCTCAAGAGCACTTGTGCATCAGTGTTGTCCAGCGGCAGAGCAAGGAAATAGTCCTCAAGACAATGCTCTACCACCCAAGAGAGGAAAGCGTCCTTCCACGATAAAACATCGTGCACACCGAGCAGTGGCGGCGTTGATTCCTTGTGGGACAACACCTTACTCATGTCGTCCCATGTCATTGCCATGGAGGTGGTGCCGGCGGTGGCGCCGGTGACGGCACGTGCACCGGTGATTCCACCGGCATTCGCACTGGCCCCTTCCAGCATGGATGCTGCTGCGCTCATGGCACCGTTTAGCCAAGAGGCAGGCTAGGAGGTTGACTGGAGCACTGCCACCCACCTGCCACTGCAAAAGAAATTTTTGGCAGCAATTTGCCGGGCCCACTTTGGGCCCACGTTTCTGCCGCAAGCCCTAAGCTCGATAGGACCCGCCTTTCTTGGTCTCTAATATCTTGCTAGGCCTGCTTTGACCTGAAAAACACCCTCTCAGGGCCACAAGACCCCACTGTCACCCTTTATGGGTGGCAATGATGCTTGGCCTCACTTGTTCTTGTCCTCTTTGCCCCTTAGAATCACTCCCCTCTCTTCCGCTGCCTCCACACTCAGTGTGGGGTCTAGGGGAGGGCATTGGACATGCCTGGAGGCTTGTGCAGGCTGCTGTTGCGGCAGCTGTGTGGATCTAGTGGTGCATGCCACTCAGCCGTCCATATTTTTGCTTCTTGCTGGCTTGATTCGTCCCCATAGTTTTGACTTGGCTTGTGACTTCTTCCGCACGAGTTGCCTCAAGAAGGAGCACACATGCACCTCGGGATGATTTGGGTGCATTGTGAGTGCGAGGCCTCAACGAGCCAGAGGGGTTCGCTCTCTGAGGCGGCCGCCAGGAGCTCACGAGAATGGCTCGCTCACGGGGACAAGGACCAAGCTCCTCACTCATCTTGGGGAGAGTCTGTAGGTGACAATGGCAGGTCTGGCAGTTTTTGTGGACCAAACTCCTCTAGCGCACTTTCAAGGGGGCTTGGCAAGTGGAGCTCCTCATGGCTGAAGGGGATGATCCCAGGTGGGGACTCAGGTCCTTCAATTAAAGGTGCCTTGGCCCACTCTTTGTCTGCTTCTCTCGACCTTTCTGGCTCTCCTGTGCTCTCATGGCTGTCTGGGTTCGAGGTGTTTTCAGATTCCTCTGAGGCCTTCTCCCCTGTGTTGCAAGGGCGCGAGCCATTATTGCCAGACAACTGCCAAAGAACATCAATGAAGGCCGGATCTGCAATGAATGACCCAGTGACCTCAGTTGATGCCAGCTGATATTTTTCTGTTTTATACTGGGCATACGTGAGTTCCTCATAGAAAAGCGCCAGAATGCTTTCTACTACCTTCCTGGCCTCAGGGTCCCAAAACCGGTAGGCCTTGGACATTGGCGCCATCCCAAGGGAGCCACACATGCAAGCGTGAGGGGGTAGCTTCACGGTGCATTCGTCTTTCTTGTACCACACGCAGGCCATCTTTGCCCAAACACACGCAAGCCAAAGGTCTGCTTGATTCCCTTGGCACCTCTCTCATGGAGTTGTTTTAGAGGGCAGGGGACCATGTGGGATTTTGTTCCAAATCCAGGTAAGGTACTTGACAGCCTCATCATAAAATGACGGACTCATGCCAGCCTCACCGAGCATTGTCGAAACGCCATCACCAATCGCACGGTTCCAGCGTTTGGCAACCCCATTCTGTTGGGACATCTCTGGTTCAGTGAACTGAGTGTCAATGCCCATTGACTTCAGGCACCTTTCTGTTGGACCAAGGTACTCACCTCCGCGGTCTGACCTGAAGGTGGCAAGGGTGTGCTTGCACTGGCATTGAGCACATGCCAGCCAGTCACAAATTGCGTCCTCCAGATCACTCTTTTCCTCGTGAAGGTAGACCCAGATGAACCGTAAGTAAACATTAATGATAGTGAGGATATATCACAATCTATCACATAGTGACTCCACCAAAAGAGGACCAAGGGCATCCAAGTAGAAAAGCTGCAATGGACAACTTGACTGACTGAAAGACTAGGGGGAAGTTTCAATGCACTGGATAGCAACGGTCTATAAAACAGGTCCCGACATGGGAGGCCGCCAACCGCTCTTGGTATTGCAACCAAGATAACATATCACCCTCAAACGAGGGATCCACACTTTAGGTTTATTTGGTTTGCAACCTCACGAAGTCCGCATGTTTGTCTTTAGTGTCTACCTTAGGTTGGACACTCTGTGAGGAGTCTCAAAGGCAAGAACTGTACATGGATGCAGGCAAGGTAGAGGCTTTTTTACTTGAAGAGCTTTGCTAAAGCTTCTGCTTGTAGTGGCTCAAATGGAGCCAACCTCAACCTACAGTCGTACTTGGCATATCCTTAGACCGCCAAGTATCATCATCAAGGCAGGCTCTACTAAGCTTCCTGAAAGCTTCCTGTCCCACTTTGGTCTTCAAAGAGAGTTGTGACTGTCGTGAGGCATGAACCCCCAACCTCTCGGTTGAGACTCCGGTGCCTATTCAACTAGGCCACAAAGGTATGATTCCTATGATGATCCACAAGAGACATACGCATAATGGGTAGTGCATTCCTGGCCCATCTCAAAACAGACCAAGGGGACGTACTCCATAGAGCAGCGCATGCCTTGTCTATACGTGCAGCTAGCCATCTAGGCAGTGGACAAAGTGCATACCATTTCAACAAATCTCTCCCTTACACCTATGTCCATCTGTCGCTGAGTGGGCTCCATCAATGCCTTGGGGCTCACCTTTCCTCTGCCCCACTCCTCATGCTGAATCCACGAATGCCTGCATAGTGCATGTCGCTCTCCAGTGTCTTGGTCATGCAGTCAGCAAGCATGCTCTTGGTTACACAGTACTTTAAGTCCACCACATTCTTCATGACCAGGTCACGTGAGGAGTGGTAACGTATGTCGATGTGCTTCATTCACTAGGAGATGATCTTGTCTTTAGCCATCAAGATGGTACTCATGTTGTTATGGGAGCCACCGGTCGAGGCGGTGGTTACGTCATCATGCTGAGGTCAGGTGCATGATTTGATTATTTCATTGTTTTTTGCGTGAAAAACCGTGCAACCGGGTCATTCGGTGTAGGGACAAGAAAGATACGGCCGTGCAAAGGTGGGAGGCGCACCTCCGGAAAACAGGAGACGTACCGGTTCGACCCCGAGCACGGCGGAGCGACTTTCTCGCCCACTGCAGCCAAAGAGCCCTTGCGTGGATGCTAAGCCAATGAGGCAAGGTCCATAGGAGTCCATGGGCGCTTCGGGATGGCGGTTGGAGCTGCATTTGCAAGCAAGGGCGCTTCGGCGGCCGTGACCCCCGTCGGAGGTGCTGCCAGCGGCCGTCACGCGTGGAGCACTCAAACGGCCATAACTTAGGCGTTTCTTCATGGATTGAGGCATTCGTTGGTGCGTTAGAAATCTTGCGGTGCATACTACATGATGCATATGTTATTGGCATGATTGCACCTCGGTAGAGGGCTTCGGGATGCTGAGTAGCTTTTGGCTGGCTCATAGGGGCTGGTACATAAGGAAACCTAGGGGTTGTTCTAAGCATGCCAATCTTACCCAGAGACTATGTACATTGTCTTGTACTGATCTATCAAGTCTAAAGGACTCATTCCTTGCCCAACTCTCCGTGTGCTCCAAGAATTGCTTTGCACACGTCCATTCGGTCCCACAAGTCTTCTGCAGCGCACCTTGGTGCAAACGCCACCGGGAGAGTCGCACGGCGGACACCTCGGTCATTAGCAGTGGTCTTGCTGCTAGGAGAGGGTCGTGCGACATCTCAAGGGTCGGCCCACACACCAAGGGGTCAAAGGTTGGGATGTTTATCCCAAGAGCTCGGCGTGTGACCATCACAAAGGGCGCCCCTCGGTTCACATTTGGTATCAGAGCCTGTGGACGTTCGCTCAGCTTTGCGCGGACCCAAGGGAGGCAACAGATCTGCCACAACTACGGTCGGCCAGAATTGTTTTGTCACAATCGGAACCATGGTGGCAATGGCATTTTACCAGGCTTTCCTCATGGAGGAGATCCAGCGTGCTCTTGACAAGTTGTGTCAAGAGAACCAGCAGCTGCGCGCAGAGGTTGAGGCGAGGTACGTCGGCCAAGGGAGCAGTGCGTTTGGGGGTGTTGCATTGGCATCCGCACCTGCCTTTCGGCGGCCCAAGCCAAAGGAGCCGGAGTTCTACACCGGCAAGGGCAGTGCACGTGAGTGGATTTTCACGGTGAACTCGTACTTCACTACGTTGGGTGTTCCCGTGGGAGAAGATGCCACGAGACTGGAGTATGCTCCTACGCTGCTCCGGGGAATAGCGCTGCAGTGGTTGACGGCATTGTACCGGTGGAACGCCGCTGGATTGCCGGACGAGCTGGGGGCCGGTGCACGGCTTCAGCCACTGTTGAGTCTACCGCTGGGGCAGGAAGTGCAGTTTGGCGCGTGGGCGTTGATGGAGAAACCAGAGACGTGGGAGCAGTTCGAGATGATGCTCCAGGAATGTTTCGACCTCCTCAACGGCAGCCGGGTCGCACGTGATAAGATCAAGTACGTCAAGCAAGGTGGATTGGTCCAGGACTACACTATTCGCTTCATGGCTTTGGCAGCGCAGATCGATGACCTCTCGGGCGCGGAGGCGTACGACCGCTACCATGACGGCCTGAAGCCACACGTCCAACGTGAACTCACGGTGCTCGGGTTGCGGACCTTTGCAGAGTTGGTCTCGGCGGCGGAGCACATCGACGCGGTAAGCTACAATGCGGGCCGGACCAGCTATGCAACAAAACCACGGGTGGAGCAGCCGGGTCTGGCTGTGCCCATGGAGGTGGATGCAATCCAAGCCGGGCAGCGGGGTGCGAGCGGGCAACAAGGACCGAGAGGCAAGTGCTGGGTTTGCGGGGAGGAGGGTCATCGCAAGCGGGATTGCCCCAAGCGTAAGGCACAGCAGGGAAATGGGCAGCAGTAGTGAGGAGGGGACAACCTACTGCTGGAAGTCTTCCGTCTGCAAAGGTTAGCACCAGCCGTGAAAGGCTTTTGCCGATTAAGGAGCTGCCTCAAGTGCTGTTGCAGAATGAGGGTGAGACCCGGCAGTTTCCAGGGATCATCTTGGATTTGGTTCTTCAGCTTCCGGAGGGGAGTTTCAAGGGTCGCAGGAAGCTACGCGGGCTGCTAGACGGCGGTGCAAGCCATGGCTTCTTCAACGGCAGGTTGGCGATGAGGTTGGAGCTCGCTCGGTAGTCCAGGACGTCGGCCAAGGTGTGGCAAGTATCCAGAGTGGTGGAGTGCGGCAGGCCTCTCGTCAAGCAGAAGGTCCATATGGGTGAGTTGGTGTGTGACATGGAGTTCCACACTTGCCCTATGGATGAATACAATTGCTTGATTGGCTGGGATTGGTTGCACGCCTGGAATCCGGAGGTGGATTGGAGGTGCAACCGGGTGGTGGTGAAGGCAGGCTGGAAAAATCTCACTTTGCCTTTGTGGCGGGGTGAGGGGAAGGAGTCGGAAGTGGCGGAAGCAGGGAAGCAGCTGCGCGTCATCAACTTGCAGTAGCTGAAGCGGTGCGAGCGCAAGGGTGGCCAGGTTTACTTGGCATGGGTGCGTCCACAACAAGCAATAGAGCAGCAGATTGCAGCGGTTGCAGTAGCGGAGGGGCAGCCGGTGGAAGGCACAGGGGCTCCAAAGTTGCCTCCCAGTATTGGGGAGGTGCTCAACGAGTTCGGGGATGTTTTTCCAGAGGAATTGCCAAAGGGGCTGCCACCACGACGCGGAATCGACCACAAGATCGAGGGGTGGCAGGTTCGTCACCAACGGTGCGGTCTTACAACTGCATGAGTGATGCGGAGCTTGCAGAGCTCAAGAAACAATTGGGGGAGTTGGTGGACCAAGGCTTCATCCGGACGTCGGTGTCTCCCGATGCGGCGCCGGTGATGTTCGTCAAGAAGAAGTCAAGAGAGCTGCGGATGTGCGTGGACTACCGGGCGGTCAATAACATCACAGTGAAGAATCGCTACCTGTTGCCACAGGTCGAGGAGTTGTTCGACCAGTTTCGAGGTGCGCGCATCTTCAGCAAACTGGACCTCAGGTTGGGGTATCACCAAATCCGCATCGCGGAGGAGGATGTTGAAAAAACCGCGTTTCGGACGCGCTATGGACACTTTGAGTATCTCGTTATGCCTTTTTGGCTAACGAATGCTCTAGCTACGTTCATGGCACTGATGAACCGGGTATTCCATCCCTACTTGGACAAGTTCGTTGTCGTCTTCCTCAATGACATCCTTGTCTACTCGCGGACAATGGAGGAGCACCAAGAACACCTGCGGACGGTGATGGAAGTACTGAGAAAGGAGCGGCTGTTTGCGAAGCTCAGCAAATGTGAATTTGCCAAGCAGGAGGTGGAGCTCCTCGGGTACATTGTCAGCGGGAGGGGAATCCGCATGGACCCAAAAAAGGTGGAAGCAGTGAAGGAGTGGCCAGAGCCGGCGTCCGTGCGTGACATCCAGGTTTTTCTGGGTTTTACAAACTACTACTGGAGGTTTATCCGGGGGCACGCGGCAATGGGAGCACCCTTAACAGACTTTCTCAAGAAGGGGAGCCAATGGGAGTGGGGAGCGAAGGAGGGGCAAGCCTTCGGTGTAATGAAGGTTGCCATGTGTCAGGCCCCGAAGGTGGTGCATCCAGACACGAGCAAGGAGTACATGTTGGCGACGGACGCAAGCAACTATGCGATCGGCGGGGTGCTGATGCAGGACCAAGGAAGGGGTTTGCAGCCCATTGGGTACTACTCCAAGAAGCTGAAACGGGCTGAGCTCAAGTTCCCGATCCACGAGAAGGAGATGGTTGTAGTGATCCAGGCCTTCAAGCAATGGAGGTGCTACCTTGAGGCACGGTGGTGTATGGTGCACACGGACCACTACGCGCTCAAGTACCTCAAGTCGTAGCCGAACCTGAGTCGTCATCAAGCATGGTAGATGGAGCTGCTGGAGGGTGGCTTCAACTATGAGATCCAGTACAAACCATGGAGGATCAACCCAGCGGACCCGCTTTCGCGTCGCCCAGACTTGGGCGTGCATGCGATTACGGTGCTGGTGGGATCTCCAATCATCTGCAGCCTGTTTGCACACGGGTATACGGAGGACGAGGATTTTTCTGGAAGTACAATGAAGGGGTATAAGTGGGACGGCCAGTATTGGCGGCGTGAGAAAGGGAACCAGATCGTGGTGCTGCGGAGTGCGTCATTGCGGCAAGCGCTGTTGGAAGAGGCGCACGACTCGCACGACAATGGTCATTTTGGCCACGACAAGACCTTCATGATGCTTGCGCACCAATTTGGGTGGGTGACGATGGGAAGAGATTGCAAGGAGTACATGAGCAGCTGTGACACGTGCCAAAGAATCAAGTCACGGAGGACGCGGGTGCCAAGGGAGCTGTAGCCGCTATCGGTGCCGGAACGTCCGTGGACGGACATCTCACTTGATTTTGTGGGGGCTCTTCCACGGAGTGCAACGGGCAACACCATGGTGCTGGTGGTGGTGGACCGGTTCATCAAAATGGCACACTTTATTCCATGTGCAAAGGTCATGGCAGCAGAGACGGCTGAGCTCCTCTTGCAACACGTCATCAAACTGCACGGGGTGCCAAAGTGCATGGTCTCGGACCGCGACCCGCGATTCACCTCCTGGTTTTGGAAAGAACTCTTCAAGAAGGTGGGCACAGTGTAGCTCTTTCATCCACCTACCATCCCCAAACTGATGGCCAAACAATGCGCACCAATCAGACCATGGAGCAGCTACTGCGGGGGATCTTGGAGCCGGATGGTGATGGATGGGAATGCAAGCTCCCGGTGGCTGAGTTTGCCTACAACTCAGCTGTGCATGCCTCTATGGAGTGGTCTCCCTTTGAGGCAATGTATGGGGTGCAACCTGCATGTCCCTTAGACATGGCAACGGGATCGGACCTCCCCGCACTACAGCGGTTTACAAGTGACTTCACAAAGGTGTGGCGCGGCGTAGGTGAGGCGCTGCACAAGGCGCAGCAGAAGATGAAGCGGCAAGCGGACAAGCACCGGACAGCTGAGGAGTTCTCGGTGGGACAACATGTGCTGTTGAGCTCACGGAGCCTGCAGCTGGTGGGGGTGGGCCGCGACAAGCTCAAATCTTGGTGGGTGGGTCCTTTTCCAGTCAAGGAGAAGCGGTCCGCGGTGAGCTACGAGTTGGAGCTGCCGGACCACTATGGTATCAATCCCGTGTTCCAGGCTTCTCTTCTCAAGGCCTACAAGGAGCCGGATGCGTAGTTCACGGCGCGAAGACAGGCTCCTCCTCCACCGGTCTTGGTGGAGGGTGAAGATGAGTATGTGGTGGAGAAGATTCCTGGGCACCGTCGGCGTGGTAACGGATGGCAGTACTTGGTGTAATGGCTCGGCTATGGGCCTGAGCACAACTGCTGGGTCCCTGAAGCTGATTTTGACAGGGACGGTGCTGTCAACACGGTCCTCCGAGCGTACCAGGAGCGCACCGGGGCGGTGCGCCCTCGGAGGGGGGAGTGATGTTATGGGAGCCGCCGGTCGAGGCAGTGATAACGTCATCATGCTGAGGTCAGGTGCATGATTTGATACACTCATTGTATTCTACGTGAAAAAGAATGCAAACTTGACCCAAGAACCAGGTCATTCGGTGCAGGGACAAGAAAGATACGGTCGTGCAAAGGTGGGAGGCGTACCTCTGGAAAACAGGAGACGTACCGGTTCGACCCCGATCACGGCGGAGCGACTTTCTCGCCCAATGCAGCCAAAGCACCCCTGGATGGATGCTTAGCCAATGAGGCAAGGTCCATTGGGGTCCATGGGCACTTCGGGATGGCGGCTGGAGCTGTATTCGCAAGCAAGGGCGTTTCGGGCGGTCGTGACCCCCGCTGGCTGTGCTGCCAGCGGCCGTCACACGTGGAGCACTCAAACGGCCATAACTTAGCCGTTTCTTCACGGATTGAGGCGTTCTTTGGTGCATTGGAAAGCTTGTGGCGCTTAATACATGATGCATGTGTTATTTTAATGAGTGCACCTTGATAGAGGGCCTCGGAGCGCTGAGTAGCTTTCGGCTGGCTCATAGGGGCTGGTACATAAGGAAGCCTAGGGGTTGTTCTAGGCATGCCAATCTTACCCAGAGACTCTGTACATTGCCTTGTACTGATCTATCAAGTCTAATGGATTCATTCCTTGCCTCACTCTGCTTGTGTTCCAAGCATTGTCTCGCATACGTCCATTCGATCCTTCAAATCTTCCGCAGCGCACCTTGGTACAAACGCTGCCGGGAGAGTCGCACGATGGGAACCTCGATCACTGGCAGCGGTCTTGCTGCTAGGAGAGGGGCGTACGACATCTCAGGGGTCGGCCCACACACCAAGGGGTCAAGGGTTGGGAGGTTTATCCCAAGGGCTCGGCGTGTGACCATCACGTCAGGCGCCCCTCGGTTCACACATGTTGTCCTT
Source organism: Penium margaritaceum (assembly GCA_023375785.1). NCBI lineage: Eukaryota > Viridiplantae > Streptophyta > Zygnematophyceae > Desmidiales > Peniaceae > Penium > Penium margaritaceum. The sequence goes on along the minus strand of SZWC01008517.1, from coordinate 18,755 downwards.
GTCAAGCTTCCCATAAAGAAAAGTTGTCCTGACATCCATCTGGTGTATCTCTAGGTTCTTTGCGGCTGCAATGCCAAGGAGAAAGCGGATGGAGGGAAAACTCACGACGGGTGCAAACGTCTCATCATACTCGGAGTCCATGCGTTGAGAAAATCCGTGAGCCACTACCCTTGCCTTGAACTTGTCGATGCTGCCGTCTTACTTCTTCTTCACTCGGAGGACCCACTTGGATCCCACCACATGGGCCTTGTCGGGTCTATCCACCAGCACCCACGTGCCCTTCTCAGCAATGGACGCAAGCTCGCTATCCACTACCTCCTTCCACTTGGCCGCATCTGGGCCATTCATCGCCTCCGCCACTGTGGATGGCTCTCCCTGAGCCATGCACGACCAGCTAAGGCTGGTCCAATCATCCTCATGCCACATAGGTGCTTTCTTTGGTCGCAAACTACGCCGAGGTGCTGGTGCGGCATCTTGCTTTGGTGATGGTGCTTCCACAGGTGGTGGTTTGTTGTCGACGTCGTCGTCAGACTCCAAGTCAGCCTTGGTATCCGTTTCTATGTCAGATGTTGCGTCATCCTCTGTAGCTACTCTCTCATTCCCACCACGTGTTGGCAAAGTGAGCTAGTTGTTGGGTGCTTGGTCTCTGGAATTAAGCAACACTATCCACTCTCTTGCTTTGGGAGCGAGGATCAGGTCCAGCAGCTTTCCCTTTTCTCGGAGTGTGTTCTTCAAACACGACGTCACGGCTCCTCACGAGATTTCCCGCTAGCTGGTCCCAGAGCCGATAGGCTTTGTGTGACGTGTCAAACCCAACCATGATGCACTTCTTGGAACATGCGTCGAGCTTGCCACTACCTTCTCCCGACTGGATCTTCACCCTTGCAGTTGACCCGAACACCTTCAGATGAGATGCGTTGGGTTTCTTTCCCGACCATGCTTCCTGTGGGGTCTTGAGCTGCTTGTCTTGCTTCTTTCCACGCTTCCCCAAGGCGGTTGCTAGTGCGAGGTTCAATAGATAGCAAGCCGTTGTTGCTGCTTCTGCCCAAAAGCGAGTTGGGAGCTTGGTGTCGAAGAGCATACTTCGTACAATGCCGAGCAGGGTCTGGTTCATCCTTTTGGCAACACTGTTGCTTTGGGGGTTGTAAGGGGTGGTTTGCTCATGGCGGATGCCATGATGCTTGAGTAAAGGCTTGTATGCCTCGTACTTAACCCCATTTTCACTTCAGAGCGTCTTCACTTTCTTTGACTTTTGCCGCTCCACCATGGCGGCAAACTTCAGGAGCTTCTCCTTGACCTCTCCCTTTGTTTTGAGGAATTAGATCCACAACTTGCGGCTGTGGTTGTCAATGAAGGTCAGGAAGTAATTACTTCCTCCGTTAGACGGTGTGCGGCAGGGTCCACACACGTCACTGTGTATCAGTTCCAAGACATGCTCTACTCGTTGACCTCCTCTCCCAAACGGCTTGTTCTTTGCCTTTGCTTGGAGGCATGGTTCACACAATGTACACCCTTTGCCATGCTTCATGGTGCACCCTTCCATTCCATAGACTACCTCTTGCTCCTGCATCTTGTGCAATGTGTTGTTGGCCACGTGGCCAAATTGTCGGTGCCACAACTCAGCGCCAGTGTCCCTGGTTGATGTGGCGGCCGTAACGGTCGTCGGCGGTACATCCTTTGGCTCCAATTCCACTGTCTTGGTGGTACATGCGAGTCCCTCATCTGACGCCTTGGTGACTTTGGTTTGAAGCATGTAGAGGCCGTCGACTCTTCAAACTTGAAGCATGAGGCCGTCTTTGGTGTACACAATCTGGATTTCCTCGGTTTTTAGGGCCACGACTTCCTTGTTGGTGAAGAACATTTTCATGTTGTTGTCGGTATTCTGTGAGACTGAAAACAAGTTAGCTTCAAAGGAGGGCATGTACACCACCTTTTGAAGGTTGACCTCCTTCTCCGCACCGTTCACGTTCAACGTGATCATTCTGTCCCATTTGCCCATGGCTTGGACGACGCCGCTGTTTGCACACTTGCTGCGCATGATAGATTCGGCCATGGAGACAAATCCACCCTGCTCTTTTAATGAGTGGTGGTTGGTGCCCAAGTCAAGGGCAAATGCCCTGGGCCTAAGGATCACCTCACCTTTATGGGCAGCCCCCTAGCCATCATGTTGGTGAGCTCCTCCTTTTCCTTCCCACCTTTGTTCTCGCCTTCTTTCTTGGGACTACGGCAGTCCCTAGCCCAGTGTCCAGCCTTGCCACAGTTGTGACAGTTGCCGGGCTTCTTGGAACCTTTCCTGCCACCATTGCCTTTCCCTCCGCGGCCACCGTTTCCATTGTTGCCTTGACTGGAGCGAGAGCTTGCACCTTGTCCACCGAAGCGAGAGGCATAGGTTGAGATGTTTGCCTCACTACCAATGCGTTTCATGGACTTGTTGCGGACGTGTTCGGCTACAGCCTTAAACGTCAGATCTGCCTCCTTCCAACTACCAAATACAGTGATCAAGGACCCCCAGCTTTCCGACAGCACCATTAGAAGGATCATAGCATGCATGTTGGAGTCGAGATTCCATTCCATTTGCTGGACCTCTTGTAACACGTTGTCGAATGACTGCAAACATTTGGGTGTCGATTCTCCTTTGTTCACCCTCATCGACATCAGCCATGGAAGATGAAGAGTCGGTTTGCTAGGGCATTTGATGCACGCGTGAGAGCTTTGCACAGGCCTCAGCAGCCACCGTGCATCCTATGATGTGGGAGTGTTGATTCTCGTTGATGGAAATCACAAGAATGGCGAGAGCCATGTTGTTCTTCATCGTCCATGCTGCATGGTCATGCGCATGGGTCGTCACAATCGCATTGGCGGGTGCTGTCTTGGTCCCTTTTAGGATGTCGAGGTAACCACGCACATTCATGAAAAGCTCAAACTGTCATTTCCTCAAAGGAAAACCTGTCCCCGTGAATTTGGATATACCCGCCTCAAGCCTGGCTTGAGTCGGATCCGCCATTTTTTGCGGCTGCTCGTCTTCTCTACTTCGCTGCTACTCTACTTCGTTGAGGCCAATGAGGTTGATGAGGTTGCTGAAATCGACCGTTGTCAAAGGTGCACTTGGTTCCATTGCATACCCCTCCCACCGATGATCGCCTAAGGCAATGGTGCCGTCGTGAGAGAATGGAGTCGGGGTCGTACCGCTTTCCAAAAAAGAGGTAGAGCTTAATCACGTTGGGGCTTGAGGGTCTTGTCCAACATGGACAGACCTGTTCCTCGTCCCCTAGTCTGCCACGTGCGCGCACCCTACCTGAAGAAGCCGATGGAGCCAATGGAGAAGATTGGAGCCGTCCGATCTTCATGTACCTGTTGTACCTATGCGCCCTGTAAGACCACGTGCTAGCCGGTCTTGGAAGCGTGCCTTAGAACCAGAAGTGTGAGCCCATAACCCTTTGTCAATGGGTCGGATAGCAACGATCTAGAAAACGGGTCCCGACATGTTAGGCCACCAACCGCTCTTGGTATTGCAACCAAGATAACATATCACCCTCGAGCGAGGGATCCAGACTTCAGGTTCGTTTGGGTTGCAACCTCACGAAGTCCGCATGTTGGTTTTTAGTGTCTACCTTTGGTTGGACACTCTGTGAGGAGTCTCAATGGCAAGAATTGTAAATGGATGCATGCAAGGTACAAGCTTTTATACTTGCAGAGCTTTGCTAAAGCTTTTGCTTGTAGTGGCTTTACTGGAGCCAATCTCAACCTACACTCCTGCTTGGCACGTCTTTAGACAGCCAAGTGTCATCCTCCAGGCAAGCTCTAGTAAGCTTTCTAGAAGCTCCCTATCCCAGTTTGGGACACAAAGAAAATTGTGGCTGTTACGGGGTTTAAACACACAACCTCTCGTTAGAGACTCTAGCGCCTATTCAACTAGGCCACAATGGTATGATTCCTACGATGATCCACAAGAGACATACCCATTATGGGCAGTGCATTCCTGGCCCATCTCGGAACAGACCAAGGGGACGTACTCCATAGAGCAGTGCATGCCTTGTCTATATGTACAGCAAGCCAGCTAGGCAGTGGACAAGGTGCATACCATTACAACAGAAAGGGAGGTGGTTCATCTTCCCTTGGGCACACTCCAAGCAATCAGTACCACAAGGCGCAATCAAGGTTTTTTTTTTTTCCAGACCATTGGCAGGGAGGGTGTCTAACATGGTGCACAGAGCAGGAGTGCTGACATGGCAAAGGCGACGGTGCGGCAGATGAGTATGAGCAGGAGAGAAGGAGTAAGCGACAAGGACGCGTGCATCAACAGAGTCACAAATTGCAGTGGCCTGTAGTTTGTACAAGTCATTCACAATGTTGCCATGCAATAAAACACGATGACTTTTGCACAGCGTGATGGTACACAAGCTATCACTGTGAGTGGAATTCATGCCTGATCGGTCAAGAGTGGACGTGGAGAGTAGACTGAGTTGGAGATCAGGTACATACAAGACCTCTGTCAAAAACACCTCTCCCATGGGCCTTTGAAGTCTGACTGTACCCACGCCTTGAACCTCAAGCGCTTCCCCAACCAAGTTTGTACGGAGCGGACAGTTTCCACTAGTGTGTGGCTCCCCAGTCTACTGCCCATGTCCCATCAGTCTCCCTGTCAGTTGAAGTCACCTTGTAGTGTGCGATCTCTTCCTCAGTGAACAGTGGACGTTCAGCAACCCAGTCCTCTTTCACCCACTGCGTTGTTTCTCTCTGCCAGTGCTCCACCCATGCTCCCGCATCAGCCAAGTCATATGCAGGCTCACAGGCAGCCACGGCATCCTGCATTCTTACAAGATTACCATTTCACTCATGATCAATGGAACTCCCACCTCCATGGTGGGCCAATTGGGCACAGAGTTCTGCCATTTCGTCGATGAGCCTGTCAATGATGGCTTTCTTGTTGCGGGCTTTTCCAGCATCATGGGCGTCATGAGCAGGCAGGCACTCTCCTACAGTGGCTTCGCCCACTGGGACTCCAGCCGCTGCTGCTACTGCTGCGGCTGGTGCTTCTCCGAACCAGTCCCATTCCTGTGGTGCTTCTATGGTGATGGGAGCTTCCTCGGCAACATAAATGTGGCCGCCTTACTGCTGTGGTCAAGGTTGCTGTTGTTGCTGCTGCCGCTGCCGCTGCTGCTGCTGGTGGTATTGCCACTGCTGCTGTGGCTGCTGCTGGTGTCTCTCCCAATGCTCATGTGCAACATGGATACGCTTGAAGAGCAATGGCTGAGGGGGAAGAGGAAAATGCTTGTGGCAATGGCCTGATTGCTGGCAGTTGAAGCAGGTCACTTGTCCAAATCCTCCACCAGCACCAACAACACATGCTCCACTACCTTGTCCGCTGCTGATTCCACCACCTTAAGGGTTTCCGCTACTTGTCGTTGGCACGGTGATGACCGCTGACGTGTCTGTCTCTCCATCCCCTATGTAGAAGCGGGATTCCTTCTCTTTGGAAAGCAGTTGGGCATAGGTCCAGTTGAGGACCAGATGAGAAAGACAAAATTTGCGTTCATGGTTGGGCAGCCGATCAAGGAGCACCTTGAACCTGGGCCCTGGTGCTGCAATCATGGTGTGTTCCAAATGCACATTTGTGCATGTGGAGGCAATACTCACGCAGCTCCTCATTCACCAGCATCTTGCGGTTCCGGTACGAATCCATCTTCTCTCCTCACCACATGCAAATATCAAGTAGCTCTCGCTGCTTGCACAACCCATCAGCGTGCAAGGAGACACGTGGCTGTTCTTGAGGTAGATCCATGCCTCACATGGTGGTGCAACCTTGAGTGCGTCTGGATCGTCATCGTCATCATTGTCCTCCTCATCGCTGTCGCTTTTGCTGCCTTCCACACTCTCTTGTCCTCCTCAGGGCCAACAAACCGCTGAAGGGGGAGAATATGCTTGCGGGGAACAATACGCATGAGGAGGCGGACAGAACGCGCCCCATCCTCTGTTGCATAGGGATTCTTGGACTTAGGATTGTAGAGGTTCCACACTTTCTGGTCCTTGACCCACGCTTTGAAGAGTGCAGTCCACGGCTTGTAGGTGAGGTCCACCGTTAAGTGAGGAACTGCAGCGAGAGGGTTGCTTGGACCAGTGTCCGGTGCATGCTCGGGAGGGTTGAAGACAGAAATGATGGGGTTGCAGCAGAGGTGGAATTGGTGATGGAGACTAAGGGCTGAGGCTGGAGGTGCGCCGCTTGGTAGAGGCACTTCTTGACTTCATGGGCACGAGAAGTGGCCGTGGCCTTGGTCAGGGCAATGGCAGTGGCCTTGGCAGTGGCAGTGGCCTGAGCAGTGGCCGTGGCAGTGGCCGTGGCAGTGGCCATGGTAGTGGAAGTGGCAGTGGCCGCGGCATTGGCCTTGGCAGTGGCAGTGGTCTGGGCAGCAGCAGTGGCAGTGGCCGTGGCAGTGGAAGTGGCCTGGACAGCGGCTGTGACGGTGGCAGTGGCAGTGGCCGTGGCAGTGGCCGTGGCAGCGGCCTGGGCAGTAGCCATGGCAATGGCCGTGGCAGTAGCCGCAGCAGTGGCCATGGCAGTGGCAGTGGCCTGTGCAGTGGCAGTGGCGGTGGCAGTGGCCGTGGCAGTGGCAGTGGCCTGGGCTGCGGCCGTCACAGTGGCCGTGGCAGTGGCTGTGGCAGTGGTCAGTGCTGCAGCCGCACACAATCTAGCTCTAGTACCATGTAGAAATAGGAGTGGGAGGCACAGCATGAGAAGACTCAAGGGGCAAGAGCAGAAGAGTCAATGATCATTAATGTCAAAAGTTGTGTGGAAGATGAGCCCACAAAGACGGCTTATCTACTCTAAACTAACTAGGCTAGCTCCCCTGGTCAAGTTTTCTCTCTCAATCAAGGCTGGTCAAACCTGACTACCTAGTCAAGTCTGGTCAAGTCTTATGACCTGGTCAAGTCTGACAACCAGGTCAAGCCTTGCAATCTGGTCAAGTCTGACCACTCGGTCAAGTCTGAATATGTGCCACAGGGCACCATCCTCTCTCACAGAATAAACCATCCTGCAAAATCGAGGCCTCTAGAGGGTTTGAACCCGAGTCATCAGTGTCAACCATGGGCTACAATCACACCTGGGGCATTTCCTTGTGGCGGCAAGAGCTCTGCCGCAACCAAACCCGAACTTGGACTCTGCATCCATCAGCCTTGCCACACAACCAGTTGCAGGAGGTGACTACAACATTGTGTAGCAGTGTCCCTGGCCCCATCCTGCCGCGCATGGACACACATGAGCAGAGGGAAACATCTCAAAACCGAGTGGTCAAAGTAAGCTACAGACAAATGAGGACGAATCACATGACAATACTTGCCCATGAACTAATGGTACGCATGTCCATACACATGCAGAACAGACACAGGTTTGCAACGAGATGCTCAACAATCCATAATCACACACTCCACTCTCAGTCACACTCAGGCAAGGGACAAAGCCTGACAAAACGAATCGCCACCATGAACTTTCCGCCCACCAATGCCTTGATCAGGAAGTCATTTGTAGACCTGGACGATGAAGATCACCTGGCGCTCCACAAGATCCATGTATGACCAATTACCTGTATTTTAAAACTATGTACAAGAAAGTGTATTGGGAAGTGAACAAAAATATGAGCATCGACCATTCACCAAAACGTCTCCACTTAAAAAAAAATTACCCCTAGCCTTTCCATCTTTTTGGCAAGGAATGTGTATGTGCTCCAGTCACATGGATTAATATTTATGATTATTGAGAAATCTATGGATACAAGAATACACTTTTTGATAAACTGATTATTGAGCGTATGAATCTGAGTCAATTAACTATACCTCACAAGATCACTCACAAAAGGATAACAATAATATGCTTCATGCATTAATAGAACATACCAAAGTTCTCCATGGTGACAAGAGCACTCTGGTTATCATGGTGTAAATTGATGCAAGGAATAGATTGACGCAACTCACAGTCGGGACATTGTAGCCACACTGCCTCGGCAGCCCCAGCCCCCAATACAAGATTCTCAACCGTTGATGGGATATGTGCAGTACATCCCTACTTGCCGTCGTGCCACAATACAGTACTTTCATCCCGCAGGAACACATAGCCTATCCGACTGCAGCCATTGGGGATCCACACACAGTCACTGTCTGTGTAGCTATCGACCACCAGCGAACACTGCTAGTGAAAGCAGAGTCCAAGGTACAGTGTGGAGACCACGCACCGCACCACTCACACAGCTGGGTGAAGGACTCTTGCCTGAGGACTTTGCAAAAACTATCTAAGGAGGTTGACGGCAAAGGCGATTTTGGGTTGTGTGGTAGTGGCCAAGTACATCAGAGAGCCAATGAGGTACAAATACAGAGTCACATCTACTGTCTCCACCGGCTGCGATGGATCATCCACCTTCATAGGACTCTTTCTGTCAGGTCTGATGGGGCTGGAGGCTGAGGGAACTGTACCAAGGAAGTAAAGAAAAACTGCTCCCTCACAACAAAGGCGTAACATGCCCGATGCAGAAAGAGTGTCTTCCATTGATGATCATGTATGGTCTCCATCTTGAGAAACACAACTGCAAGACCAAAGTCTATCCTATATGCAGCCTGAAGGACTACCTTGGCCTCTTTCATTGTCTCCATCAAAGATTACAAAATCAGGAAGTCCTCCATGCATACGAGGATGGCGGTAAAGCTCTCATTTGTAGGTCTAAGAAGGAGGGACAAGTCAGCGTCACTCTACACATGCCTGGAACGTGTCACTGTGCTAGTGATTTCCTAATTCAAGCACCAGGTTGACTTCTTTAGGGCGTACAAGGCCTTAGGCAAGTGCCAAATCTTGTCACCAACCACAAACCCTAGTGGGTGGACCCTGTAGACCTCCTGCTCCCGACTACCATAAAGGAATGTGTTGTTCACATGAATCTGATGCAACTCCAAGTCATTGTAGGAAACAACCTCGAACAAAGTGCAGGCAGTGGTCATGCAGTCAATGGGTGCAATGGTATCACTGAAATCCACACTCAACCTGAAACCCCTTTGGCCATCAACTGAGCCTGACAATGATCTAGAGTGCTATCAGGCTTCACCTTCTTGTAAAAAACCCGCTTTGCCTGAACAACATTGTTTCCAAACTGGAGTTTGACAAGCTCATTGGCATTGTGCTGACGTATTGCTCTCAGCTCATCCTCACAAGCAATTGGCCACAACGCTACGTCTTCAGCCAAGAGTGCCTCCTTGAATGTGATTAGATCAGGCATCGTTGAGAGACAGCTGGGGGTGGCAAAGACACAAGCCTCTGGACACAGCCTGTCAAAAACTAGGTTGGTGTTGCAAGAGACCAAAAACTCTCGGGAAACCAACTTGTGACCAATTGTGCACCTTGGGTTCACCTCGTTGCATTTCGCTTGGACACAAAGGCCAAGGGCCTTTGTGTTAGGCTCACCACTTTGAACAATGCAAGTTAGGTGTCTAGGAACCGTTCCAGCAATCCGCAGAGCCCCAAAGGCCAATGGTCAAAGATGACCACCGGGATTGCTAGAGTAGCTCGATGCTAGGGTGCTGGCCTTGGGCTCCTGCGTAGGCTGTTAGGCCACATTTGTAAAGGTTGTGGAATCGCAAAGTAGGGAGGTGGGTGTAGGGGACACTGAACATGTTCTAGCTTGCATGTTGGGGGGAGCAGGTGCAGGCACAGGAGTAGGTGTGGATGGGGTTGTTGTCACCAGTGCCAAATCAAGTGTACGAGAGGGAACTGACGCTGGCACGGTATCAGGTATACCAAAGGGGACTAACGCTAGCATGGGAGCAGGTGCGCCAAAGAAGACTGACACCGGCACAAGATCAACTGTGTCAGAGGGGACCAATGAGACTGCTGGACCCACAGCAAAGATGGCCGGATCGTCAACAGCCGGAGACCGGACCACAGGTGAGGAGGCTTGGACAGACCCATCTATAAGTTGAGACTCTTCCATCTTCTTGGAAGCCACACAGATGGGAACGTGGTCGGTGGCCATCGAGAGAATACTAGACAGGTCGCGGTAGAGGAGAGGCTCAAAGAAAAGAGCGCCTTGAGACTCAACTATTCGATGTCATGTGGGGTCCCGGATGCGCGAAGCCTTTGACCATAGGGAGATGCCATGGAAGGCATACATGTTATCCTAAGATGATACCCCTACTTGTCCTCGGTGTACACGACATAGGCGAGGGACCTCCAAATGTGAGCAAGGCAAAGATCGGCGCGATGGTTAAAGAATAGTTCATATAGTGTGACATGGTCCGGAAGAGTACCATGCAACACACAGTTCCTGATCCACATCATTCATGAGAAGCCCTCAAGTGCAAATGACTCCAAAAGACCGCACACTGTAGGGCGCAGACCACATCCTCCATGGTGTGGTTCTGACGCTCAGCCACACTGTTTTGTTATGGTATAGTTGGAGCGGAGAGCTTGGAAATATACTGTGCTCCGCAAATTAAGCATCCATCTTGCCTAAGAACGTGCCACCATGATTTAAGTGGAACGTGTGGAGGGTGTGACGAGAGTGGCTCTCAGCCATCGCCAGCCACATGCCAATCGCCAGGGCAGTATTACACCTGTGGATGCAATAGATGTAGACCCATTGCATCTGGCTGAAGTCACCAGTCAGGAGGAGAACATATTGTCTTCAACCTGAGAGGGACTTGGCTCTAAGAGGAAAGAGGAGGTTAGAGTTGACCAATTCTAGTGGACACAGTATCCTTGAAGTGGAGTTAGGGTAAGAGCAACGATGCATCTAACACTGGGTGCAAAAAAGACCATCGGTCTTAGGCAGCCTCTTGATGAAATTTGCATCAAGAATGAGAAGTGGCTGGGTTTGAATGTGCTTGGACACACTTTTGGAGCTTACATGTTAGAGGCAGAGATGTAGCTAGCATTGATGTTGAGGGAAGAGAATATTAGAGACAAACACACGTGCTGCAGAGGGAGTTGGAGAAGAAGCAGAGGGAGTGCAATGAGACGCACGATATGGGTCATCAACAATGGAGGCAAAAAGAATAATGGCATGTGTTTCCAGAGCAGCCACTATGGCATGATGAGCAGAGTGCTCAACAGTGAGGCCAATTCCAGTGCATGTACAAACAGAGAGCAGATTAAGCTCAAGAACAAGGACAAAGAGTACATTGGAAATTTACACGGGGCCACATGGAACAACAAATGCTATGACCCTAACTCCATGGACAGGCAATGACTGATCAGATCCTATGCAAATGGATTGAACAGATGCAACGGGACTGAGCATGAAAAATTCAATATGAGGACTAGTCATGTGATGGGTGGCACTAGAGTCAATGATCCAGGTGCCACTCGGCTCACGGCCATTCGTTGACACTGAGCAACATGCCACAGAGAACTCTATATTTTCTAGACGTGAAGGAGAGGAATCAGGACAATGATGAACAACACGGACTTGTGACTTGTCAAGCCAGTTGGTACTGTCAGGTCCACCCCCATCACGAGCCAACTGAGCTCCCCTACAAGCATCATCACAGACAAACAGAAACAGTAGGACAAGCTATTGAGGGACCACCCGCCTGTGACAACATACTCGCACCTCTTTGAGTACGAAGCACCAGCAGCTGACAAAGCTCCATGATCGCGCAATTCTGAGGGTCCATATCACCACTAGAGCCTAGCAAAGAGGCAACGTCTGCTACAGTCATAGACGCAGCGCGACCCGTCTGCGTGACACTGGAGGATGTTCATTGCACGTGTGTTGCCTCAAGGTCGTACATGATCCGAGGCCAATCCAGGGGCTGCTCACACTTTGTGTAGCAATGAGCAGCCCCATAATTACAACATTGGACAGAACATCCATTTCCATAGCTTGTTTGTTGTTGTTGTTCCTGTTGCTCTCCCTTGTTGTGTCTCTCCTTTCCCTTCTTTCCTTAGACAGTTACTATAACACCTAGAGTCTGGCTGCTTGGGGAAGAGGAGGATGAGGAGTAGGCCATGGAGGTGGGAATAGTGAACTGGGATAAAGGCATAGGAGGGGTCATAGTCACTGCTGTTATAAGTCGACTCTTCTGATGGATGACAGCAGCCTTGTGGACCAATTTCGCCTTCAGAAAGTAGTGATGAGCCCAAAGAAGCAGTTGTTATAACTCCGACAATTCAGAGAGGCCTACATGGTTGAAGCCCGTAAAGGGATTCACGTGGTCCCAGTACGCCCCCCATCATGATCGTGTTGAGTGCCCACACCTACGTTTCGCCGCCAGTCCCAAGGTGCGTTTCAAGGCGTGTGGAATGCCGCAAATCATCTGATGTAAGCTATGTGGGACCCTGGAAAAGGGAGTGGAAATCCTGCAGTCGAGTTGCACTCATGGAATGGGTTTACACAGCAAGTAGCATCAGGGCCTTGGCACGGGTCTGCTCTAGTCCCAGTCCCAACTTCAGACAAACAGGGACAAAATTCGACCACAGTCTCCTACAGCATGGCGTAGAGCAGACCGCGCATCGCTCTTGGTGCTATCTGGACATGGTGAGCATCTTCAGTCTGTTTCTGGCTGTGGTAGTAGGGCAAAACACCCTTAGAGTTGGCTCACAAACGAAACAAGGTCTCCTAGCAATCGAGACCATCGTCCCTATCGTAACGGGATCAAGTTTTCTCAAGGTTCTTCGGTTGCTGCTCAGTTGGGAGAGCAACCTCAGTCTCAAGAGATGTTGGGCAAGGTAGAGGGATACCACCAGTGAGAGAAATCCGAACAAAGGTGAATGGTGCTGATCGACGTGACGGATTATGATAGTGAGAAGGTGACGTGGTGAGAGGTGTTCACATTGTGTGCCCCTTGCCATGAGTGCTGTTGATCGTACTCCCTGGTTCGACCACTAGGGTATGTTTGAACACCTGATCTGACTTTAGATTTTGATTCCTTGCATTTTTCCATGCAAGATCGAGCTTTGAATCGCTCTATTTGAGTGAGTACTCAGAAAGTTAGCCTAGCCCAAAGTTCGAGTGTTTGGCAGATGGAATATGGTACATGCCATGGGTGGCGAGATAATCCACTGCCAGTGATCCGAGCTTGTCTCCAACGAGCTCCAAAGGCACCTGGGCCATGAATTCAGTGATAAGAGGGACTTATTTGACCATGGTGACCTTTTTATTGAATTTTGGGCAAGGAAAGGTGCTTCGATGGGTCATCGTCGAAGCGCCTCCTGTTGCCTAGCGTGCAAGGCAAGGTGGGCGGCTTTACCAAGGGTTACTTCAACGGCCGTAACAGGGGCTCTACTGCTCCAATTTGGATGTGCTTGGATGCGTTGCAAAACTTAAATTGTAATCTCATTATACTAAGTAACAAAAACGTGTTTCGATTCAGATCTACTGAATGCAACGTTTTCTGTCCACTCATATTCGTGATTCTTGTGCTCCACTATCTTCACCAAAGGTGTCCATTGGCTGCCCCGAACATTGGTAGCGTGAACCAGTGAGAGCTAGGCATTCTTGAGGGTGATTCCACACCCACAATTCCCAACAAAGGGTTATGGGCCCACGTGCTTAGAAGGACCCTAGCTCTACAACGTTCACGCTACCGCCGTGCGCCATGGCACCAACTGAGCAAGAGAGCATCAGCGTCGTCTCGAAGTTAGAAGGGCTTGGCTTCCACTTGTGGAGGTGGGAGTTTGAGGTATACCTCGATGACAAGGGCCTGCTTGAGCTGGTCAACTGTAAAGAAAATGCCCCTCAAGATACCGCGACGCCGGAGGAAGTGGAAACATAAAAGAAGAACAACAAGAAGGCGCGTGCCTTGTTGGTGTATGCGCTTGCTCTGACGTAGCATTCACTCATTCGAAGATGCACACAGGTCGCGGAGGCCTGGAAGAAGCTCTACACCATCTACCATTCTGCCAACCTTGCTAACCAACTCTTTGTCTTCAAGAGGCTCGTCACCCTCCGAGCCAACGAAGGCGACAACATCATGGAGATCCTACAGCAGATTGAGTCTCTGACTGCAGAGTGCATAGCCACCGGGTGGAAGGTCGACCCTCAGTTGCAACCCATGATCCTCCTTCTAGCCTTGCTGGACAGTTGGAGTCCCATTATCACCGTCGTAGGCGGGTGGTCCGCCGATAAGCTGAAATACCCGCAGGTGGCTTTGTACGTCCGAAATGAATGAATGCGACGTGGTGGGAGAGCGAGTGGGGCAACATCAAGTTTCGCCTATGCTGTCTGCCCTCAAGGTGGAGGGGGAGGCAAGAAGGGGAAGGGTGCCAAGCAGGGCACCAAGAAAGGTGACAAGAAGGGGGAGTGCTACGCATGTAGCAAAGAAGGCCACTACGCACGCAACTGCCCCAACAAAATGTCTGACCAGCTAGGGAAAGCTGGAAAGAAGGACGACCACGCAATGATGGTGTAGCGGGAGGGCCGGTTCGGCCCTCCCTCCTCGCCGATGCGAGGGGTGGTTGCGCACCACCCCTCGCATCAGCGAGGGCTGGCCGGCGGCCAGCAGTTTGCTGGCCGTCGGCCAGCTCGCTGCCGGCCGGCTGGACGGCCGGCGGCCGGCCAAGTGACCGGNGAAACTCGAAGTTCGTTTATGACGAACTTCGACGTAAAACAAACGGAATAACTCGTGCGAACACACGAGTTCGAGGTAAAAACCCCCGGTTTGGGTCCCAAAACCAGGGGTTTGGTTAAAAACGGAAATGGGCCTCCGGAGACTCGAAATATTCGAGTCTCCCTGCTCTGGGTCGTTGATGACGATTGCCCCTCAGTCTCGCGAAGGGGGTAAACCCCTGACGCGGACTGAGAACGCCATTCTACGAACTCCGACGACGACTTCAGAGCAGGAGCTGGAGACACGGCCCGTTACAGTGGTATCAGAGCGAGAAGACCCTCGCGACCAAGGGTTCGACGGAAACGGCGGCTACGACATAGATAAAACGCCGCCGGCAGCTGCAAGCAGCAGCAGAAACGCCAGAAGGGACTACGGCGTCAACACTTGACGGATTCAAGCGCCTTAAAGTGCGTTAGAGAGCTGAAAAAAAACTCTACTTGGTGGAGAGTCTTCTTTCCAGCCTCTCCACACTTCCAGGGGGTTGGGAGGATTTTTGTGGTGCGGGTTGGGGAGTTCCCACCTCAAAAACCACAAAATCCTCCTCATCTTCAAGTCTCCTTCAAAACCCCTTCATCAAAAAAATTGGGACAGCGTCCCTCCCCAAGCTTAGGGGCTCTCACGACCTGAGAGCACCCTAAGAAGAAGGAGGGCTCCACCTTGGGGATTTTNGTGGTATCAGAGCGAGACGACCCTCGCGACCAAGGGTTCGACGGAAACGGCGGCTACGACATAGATAAAACGCCGCCGGCAGCTGCAAGCAGCAGCAGAAACGCCAGAAGGGACTACGGCGTCAACACTTGACGGATTCAAGCGCCGTAAAGTGCGTTAGAGAGCTGAAAAAAAAACTCTACTTGGTGGAGAGTCTTTCTTCCAGCCTCGCCACACTTCCAGGGGGCTGGGAGGATTTTTGTGGGGCGGGTTGGGGAGTTCCCACCTCAAAAACCACAAAATCCTCCTCATCTTCAAGTCTCCTTCAAAACCCCTTCATAAAAAAAAAATTGGACAGCGTCCCTCCCCAAGCTTAGGGGCTCTCACGACCTGAGAGCACCCTAAGAAGGAGGGCTCCACCTTGGGGATTTTTGGCGGCTCCTCCAACGACGGCGGCTCAAGGAGGACGTCGCCAAAGGGCGCAAGACGTGCAAAGAAGACTCAAGAGGAGGCCAAGGAAGACAAGAGGAGGCCAAGGAAGACAAGAAGACAAGAAGACAAGAAGAAAAGTAGTTTCTTTTGTCCTAGACCTTGTACTTCTCTTCATGCTCTTTGTCTTAGTTTTGTGAGCGGTACTCACAATC